>PVKN010039370.1:0-10891 GCA_004027915.1 Capromys pilorides | reverse complement strand
TTGCCCTCACATTCCATAGGCAGGGCTACCTGCAGAAGGCCTTAAAACCAAAAAGTTATATCTTGCTCAGTGGGCACCAGATATCTGACACAAGCTACAGAAGTTAGAAGGATTTGCAGGAAATTCAAGTTGAGGTGTTTCATAGTAGAAAGGATACAAAATGGAATTATAGATGGAAAATGAGAATGGTGATACTAGCAGCCTACAGGAACAAAGGCCAGTTGGGAAATGAGGGAAAAGTTATGCTTCCCTGGATCCAGACAAAGAGAAAGGACATTTAAAGCAAAAAAATGTGTGAAGGTGCTAGAGAGGGGGAAAAAAACATGTTCATGAGAGAGTCAGAGGAAGTTTCAGATTGAGGTGGTCATGGGTCTTCACCTCAGCCTGAGAGAATCCATGTTAACTGCCAATATAAGGAGAAAGCCTGTTAAATTTATTTATCAGATCAAACCTAACAGTCTGATATGTACCTGGGACTGAAAGAGGTGTTGGGCAGACAATGGCAAACAGCACAGACACAGATGCCACCCATGTGGAGCTAAGTCTAGACTGTGTGTGTAACTAGTACCATGATGCACTCAGGGGAAGTGTTTGTGCCAGCTGCAAAAGCTATGAATGTCACAATGCCATTTGACTCTTTTTGTCATCTCTACTAGCCCTACTTATAACCCTCTCACCCCTTCAGTCTTTGAGAGGCCATCTTGATTCTTTAAACTGAGAAGTGCTGACACAGCAAGCAAAGAGGCACAACATCAGCTTTAATTGCAGCTAAGAACCTGGCACCAGGGCAGGAGGTTGCTCTATTCAAATGGCTTTCTGCACCCACATTTGATGCTTCCATGAAGGCGGCTGGTAAACAGGAAAACTTACCGCCACCCATCTGTGCCCTACTATCTTCGAGGCCAGACTGGCAGGCTTCCTGTGCAAATAAAGCTCCCTTGCTGTGTGTCTGGGGCAGGTTTTATTTGCAGAATAACTGGTCAAATACTGGGGCTCTTGTAAGATGTTTGTGGAGCTCACCGTGACCCCAGGTCGTCCTGATCATGTCTGCTCAGAGTACTAGTCTGTCCGGGGCAGCGAGGGGTGGGGGGAGGGGGGGGTGTTTGCCCTGTTTCTTTGTCTATCTTTTCTCTGAATCTTAGCAATTCAACAATAAACATAAGAAACTGAGCTCTACTAAAAACATTCACAAACACACTATAGCCACACTCAATGGTGTTACAGTCAAGGAACTGGGGCTAGGGGAAGCAGGGTGTTGGTGGGTATTCCCAGTTCCTATGGTCATATCTTAGCCACAGCCTTAAAATACACAGTATCAGGTTCTCAGCTAGCCCCCTGGGGGGGGATACTGGGAGTTTCTGACCTCCTTTGGGGTTAAGGCTGCTGGTCTCATTCTGTGCGTAAGTGAGTGGTCACAGTCCTTAATTGCAAAGGGGAAGTGGTTCAGAAAACACACTCTGTCTTCACAAGATTGATAACTTGCAAGCTATCTTGGAAGAGTGCCAGGAAATCACAGTGCAGCTTTATGTAAAACTAAATATATATGTATCACTTGGATGTTTGCTTATAATTTCTAATCTATTCTGAAGAGAAATTTTTAAAAAGCAAGCAAAAGTAAAGGAGCTTAGATAAAGCTCATAATGAAGCAGTGACACTCTGCACAATTTCCCTTCTCTAGTGAAGAGAACACTCAAATAACAGTCAAAATTAAGTTGAACAGTTATGAAACTCTGGGTACCGGTCAACATACTTTTTGTGTACTGATCCATGGGTCTAGTATGACAATCCTATGCAAGTCTTTCGTCACCCTTTTATAGATAATGAAACTCAAAGCCGAAAAATTATGCATAGGGCCCTAGAGTTTGTTCCCAGGAAAATGGCTCCAGGTTTCATCCACTGCACTTAGAGTTGAATAATTCAAATTCAAAACGAACTTAACCTAAAGAAAAGGGATATATGTTTTAAATCATGCTGCTAAAGGAGTTGCTGCTATCAAAACCAAGTCACAAGGATTAAGAGGGCTTTTAAATTGGGATCATCAGGTTCAGTGAGGCCCAGGAGCTGGGAAGCATATTTCATTCACACTGCCTTCACATTTCTTAAGAAGGAAAGAATCTAGAGAAATGCAGTAAACTCTGATCATGTGCAGCCTCCAAAGTGATGCTGAATATAGTTTCTGTTTGGGGCCACCATGCCTTCTGAGCTGTCATTTTGTTATCTGACCCAGAGTGAGGGGGAATGATTATCATGGTATGCTATAATATTATTCCTTGAGTTCAAACTATTTAAGCCAAGAAACAAAATAAAACCTTATAAATGGTAGACAGTGAGACCACAAAACACACTTGGTGATCATATGCCCACACTTTTTCTTCCAGGAAAAACATGAGAAAGAGTTACATTGCCTTATGAGCTGGTTTTGCTTAAAATAAAAATGAAAACTCTTTGCTTTATGTCTTCAAAGAGTGGTAAAGTTTTTGGAGGCTGTTTGAAGGTTTTCACTGAATGAACTGGAAACTATGTTGTACAACAAAAACTTATCATCAACCATATAAAGAAAATTCTTCTAAATAGGGGGCACACAATAATTGAAAAGGCAAAAGACCTACCTTCTAAGAGCTCAAAGAAATGACGTAGTCATGACTGTCACCATTGAGAGGCCAGCTAAGAAAAGTACAGCCTGGAATATTAAGTTGGAAGGGAAATAACTTAATTGAAGAAATGGAAGAAATGTCTTCTGGAAATGTGGGGTTTTAAATGAATTTTGAAAAAAAAAAAAAAGAATTTTGTGAGTAAATAAGATGTTAATGGCTGACTATGGGAAAGAAGAAGATTAAAGTAAAAGAAATATTTAAAGCAAGAGTCCAGCTATGAGGGAATACAAGGGGAATCCCAGGCTTAAGGTGGGTGGGCAGCATGGTGGGTTTGAGTGTATGCACACTACTTTATGTGTGCATGTGGGCAAAAGGGATGTGGATATTCTTGTGAAGCCACAACACATAGGCCGGTACAATGTTCTGTAAGGTTGTAAGTGTTAAATAAAGAAGAATATGGGCTTCATTCTGTATGTCTGGTAGAGGAATGATAAACCATGCTTCTGAGCATTAAATAACATGACCAGAGTTATAATTTAAGGTTTGAAATGTCCTGAGAAAGTACACAGAAGTCAAAGGTATAACCGCATCCCCAAAGTCTGCTTCTGGTGTTGACTTTGGTTCCAGCGTGACCTTCAGACTATAGGATAAATGGAAAGGGGCACATTAGCCATAGTTTCCCCCTAGAAAATAATGATATAACCAATATTTCACCAACAATATTGCAAGCATTCACTATACACACCAGCTCCACCACCATAGGTTCATTCATTTTTATGGAGCATTAGGCCTGAACAGAAAGACCATTCTACCTCAGTTGAGATTGCAGAGAATGTGTTCAATGGCTCCAAAGCCCCAGACTTGGACGCCAAGATTTATGTGTGAGCTGCATAGTGGTTATCTGGGTGATGCACAGCAAACACCATAATCTCAGTGGACTACTTTGCTTGGTCTGTATAAATGAAGTCCCATAGACTATGTAGCTTAAACAACATAAACTTACTTTCTCTTGAGGCCAGAGGGTCTAGATCACATTGTTAACAGAGCTAATTCCTTCTAAGAACTGTGAGGGAAGGATGTAATCCAGGCATTTATCCTTGGATAGTAGATGTCTGTCTTCATGATCCTAAGGCATTCTTCCCTAGGTGCCTGTGTTCAGATTTCCTCTCCTTATAGAGATACCAGTTGACTGACGTAAGTGCCACATTCATAAACTTATTTTAAGTTCATTACCTCTGTGAAGGCCCTATCTTCAAAACAATCATATTCTGTGGTACTAGAGGTTAGCAGAACCTCAACATATGAATTGTAGTGGAACCCAAGTCAACATATAACATTTGAATTCCTTTTATCTGAGAAATCTCTAGTAGTGTTACCTACCTATTGTCTATGTTAGGAGAAATAAGAGGCTCAAGTCTGTGAATTGCTCCAACTATTCTTGCCACATCAGAGACACTCATAAAGTCACACTGATTGACAAGTAAGCACCATCAAAATTCTGTTATAGTTCCTTATGGCAGTGGCTCTTAATATGCACTTTACAGCTTTGCATATATATATATATATATATATATATATATATATATATATATATATATATATTATATATATATTATTTATATATTCCTTACTGGAAAAGGTTTCCTATTATAAGTGAAAGGGAGCTGGAAGCTTTTCTTTTTACTTAGAGAAGAAAATTCTCCTTGCACTTTTAAATGTGGACTGACAGCAGCTGATTAATGAGCTTGTACCATGTAGGCCAGTTAAGAATGAAACATCCTGGCCCATGTCGCCCAAGCATCCCTCATGCTGAATGGAGCAGTCAGCAGAGTCCTGGGAAAGGGCTGTATTTAACTGCCAGTGCCAAGTCAGCAGCAAGTGTGCAAAAATGGTTATTTGTGGGAGGCTCCAAAGAGTGACTATTATTTTAAAAGAAATTCTCATAGAAAGAATGTTAGATTTAAAATAAATAAATGGACTCTTGGAAGATGAATAAAACTGTAATGTAAGTAAAATGCTGAGCACTAGAACATGCCCACCCATAACTCACAAAGACAACTGTCACAAGTCCTGAGCTCTTGGTTCTTTTCAAATTCACAAGACAATACATAGTAGTAATAAAAAGGATGCTTCCAAATAGTAGTTCATATCATTGATAATAACACCTGCTTTATAAAATGTGAAATCTAGCTCATGTTGGGCACAGCCCATGACTACCCCCAACAAAAGACAAGATGCACCTATCTATTTTTTGTTCATTTTCTGTACATTTTCATATCCCTCATATCAGTATGCATATTAAAATAGGTATGATAAGAAACAACAAATCATAGCTTAATTGACTACATTTTTCTTTTATGGTACATAGAAATACTGCTGCAGCTAACAATCAATAGTGGTACAGATTCAATGAAATATAGTAGAAACTTTCAGCTTCTCTCAGTTTCTTTTTGAAGTAGTAACATAACTTGCTTTATCCATGTTATTTTTTTCTATATTTCTCTCTCCCATATTGTTCCATAAGTAAGAACTTCTTCAAACTGTAAATGGAAGACACAGATATTAGTGTTCTAACCAAATTCACACTGCAAATTAGCAATGGGTAATATTTATTTATTTATTTATTCATGTATTTATTTAGTCTTTCTGAGACAGGGTCTCTCTATGCAGTTCAGGCTGGCCTTGAGCTCACTTTTGTAGACCAGGCTGGTCTCGAGCTCATGCCAATCCTCCTGCCTCAGCCTCCCAAGTGCTGGGATTATAGGTGTGCACCACCATGCCTGGCTAGCAATGGGTAATTAATTCAGACTCAAACATAGTGGAGTGGTTCCACTAGACCAGTGATGGTGAACCTTTCAGAGACCCAGTGCCAAAACTGCAGTGCAAATCCCACTTATTCATCATGACATGCCAACCCAGCAATGAAACCTGGATATGAGGTTTCAGTTTATGAAAAACAACTTGTATATTAACATCTTTTAACTTAAAAGAGAAACAATAACACACATTCTACAGCTTTACCATTACTGCACTAGACCACGCAGATTTAAAAAAAAGGTAAGATGGAAAGAGTAGCCACATATTTCATTCCTGTCCTTTCAAGGTCAGTGAGAACTCAGAATATAAGAGAACCTGTACTGCAACATCCTATAACTCAGTGGAGTCCCAAATTTTCTGTTCAAGGAGATTATGGGGCTACAGAGGAAAGTGATCAACAATGTATACTGTGCCTAAGGAGAGTCACCTAGAGAGAAAAAATTTTCTCAGGCTTTCACAGAGAGCAAACTGGTCAAGCAATGGCTGTGACTCATTCAGATGGCTGACTGACAAAAGATTTACAAGGTGCTATACAAGTTTCTAGGGCAAATCCTGGATTTGACTGACATTGTCAGATACAAAAGTTACATTTTTAGTTATATTAGTCTGCTTTAAGTTGGTCGTAACCGTCCAGCAGAAAAGTATAACCATGAGGTATAAAAGTAACGCTGTATTAGTACGCTGAGCTATAAAAGGCCCAAGTCAACATCTGACAAATTGCCAGTTCTGATGATAACCCATTACTATTATGGACTATTAGACTATATTGGGTTATTTTTTTTTTATATTGGGTTATTTTGCTGAATTAAAATACCTACAATATTTGAACTGTCATCAAGTATGAAAACACTCTTTAAAGACTTCTCCAAATATAATTTTGTCTAACAGCAATGGAACACTCATCCCTGACAAAACAAAACTAAAAGGGGGGATATAAATGAAGGACTATTTTGTAGTGAAATATATATATAAAATAGATATAGTGCTACTTTCTCTTTGTTCAATGAGAAGAAAGATTTGTACTAATATTGTTTGGACAAGATATTATGTCTGCATCTTGTCCTCTGAATAACTACTGCAATTGTATTAATTATTGTAACTGTCTACTAACCTGTTTTGAAACTGTTTCATTCCTATTTTTTCTCATTAAAATGACTTTAAAAATTAAGAAAGGATAGCCACAAAGTTGCTTGGAATGTGTGTGGGGTGCTGGGGGGGTTGGTTGGTTGGTTGGTCAACTGACTATAATTTTATACCTTCAACAGCATAATAGAGCCTGAAAATTTGAAAAGAGATGTAGTCTAAAGAAATATAAGCAGGAAATCGATATAAGAATCCCTCTAGTAACAAAGACAGTTTCTGAGGTTCTAAACTTCTGAGAAAAATCAAAACCAAGTCTTTTTAATGTTCAAGAAGCCATCCTGGCCTATTCTGTTGTCCTTATGGCCGAATTTCAGCTCCACAATAGTAATCAAGGATTTTCAGGTCCTGACATCTTGAAGAGATAAACATTCAACTCATTGCTTAATGACTAGCTCCCTTTATTAAGAAAGAGCTTACAGCAGCTAGGGTTCAATCCCTGGCATGCCCTGCCGGTTCTGCCCTCAGGGTGCACTGAGACAGAGCCTCAGGCTGGGCATGGTGGCACACGCCTGTAATCCCAGCACTTGGGGAATAAACAGGAGAATCACTATGAGTCTAATATACATAGTGAGATCCTGTAGACTCTGTAAATCCTGTCCTAAATACATTGAAAAGAGTTTATACCATAATCCTGAGATGATATCTACTATACATTAGCACAGAAGGACAAAGAAGGAATAATGATGAAAAGCATGGAGATTTCTTCCCTATACTGCAGGAGAAGTATTTCAGTGGAATTCATTTCTGCTGTCACGGGATCCCAAAAGAAAAATTTTTAACTTGTTCTCACAAATTAAAAACTGATCACTCCTTTAAATTTAGTTGTTTTCTTTAAATTAGTGTCTCTTGACTCTTAAATCTCTCTCCAAAACTAATTCCATATTGCGCTAAACCATAGTTTTCAGTAGCACAGATTTTGTTTTCGTATAACAGCACTGTCCAACTGAAGACAGAGACATGAACTATTTAAGGTCAAAAAGAAATCAGAGTGTTTTTGTTGTTGTTGTTTTATTTTGTTTTGTTTTTGCTTTTTGTGTTTTTGTTTTGTTTTTATGGACTGGGGATTGAACTCGGATCCTTGTGTTTTTCAGGCAAGTGCTTATTCTACTGAGCTATCTCCCCAGCCCATAGTGCTTTGAAACAGAGAAAGGATTAGACAGTTTCACTATGTGATTCCAGGGAAAACAAATTTTGTATTTTATTTCTCCAGCTACACACAGTGCAAATAATAGTAGTCCTTTAAAAAGGCATTCTAAAAAAACAGGCTAAAAATGAGAAATATTTTTAAAGAAAATGATGATAGATTATTTGTTGCTTTATTTTCTACATTTGATTCTTCCTGGTTACTATCTATATAGGAGGTTCCCCGTCCATCTATCTTCATGTCTGTTTACTTACAACACACAGAGATCAACAGATAATCAGTTGGGAACATTAAATACCAAGCATGACGAAAGGCCCTAGGAATATGGGGTTGAAGAAGCAGATGAATCATTATGACCATGGAGCTACCAGGATAGCAAACAAATCTCCCATCTAGTTCTAGGTCTTTTCACAGTTTTCCTTGAGTTTGCAAAGCAAATTGTAGCATGAGTATTTACACTAGAAATAGCATACAATGGGCCCTACAATGGAGGCCTCTATCATCAGCCTTGGCTAAGATTTTTCATGAATTTTAACTTTGCATAAGTATCTTTGGAATGCAATAACGGAGGTGAAAATTGTCTTACAACATACACAGATCTGTATGAAGATCTCATTTTGATTATGCATTATTACTGTCATTACTATCATTATTAGCTTCATCCCCAGAACTATCATGTCAAACTATAAAGAGCTCATGACCCCACTGTTCTTTGATATATAGCACCTTGTAAAACTTTCTTCTGGAAATAGGGAGTCTAATCACTTACCAGGACTGAGATGGAAAAAAGACAAAATGGAAATAAGGAGAGCTTGTTTACAGTGGAACTGTCTAGAAGGAACAGGCTTAAACTAGACATGAGTTATGAAGTCTTAAATCAGTAGCAAATGATTAAGTGATGTATATTTTTACTGATATACTTAGATCCTATAAATTGCATTCAGTGCCTTGAGAAATGGGATTTGTGATGAGGAGGAATGACTGAGAAAAGCAACCTACTATTTTACATGTCATTACAGACTTGGGATGGAACCACAAACCAGAAACTGAGGAGCCAGACAAGGTCATGACCTGCCAGCAACACCACTATCAGTCATTATCACTAAAGACACTATTTTGCCTTCTGCTACAATCCCTGCTACTGTAGTGGTTGTCTGAAAAAAAGTGTATAGTAATAAGTTAGATTTTCCTTTTTTGCCACTATTTGATTTTTCAAATCCTCAGTTATGCAGGCCAGAGTCCTAGACAACACTGCTACAGCTGGGATGGGATGGAAGGCTGAGGACTCTTCACTTTGAACAAAAGATAAGGGCTTTTACCTTACCTCTAGTTGTGGAGTCCTACATGGAGAATTTTAGGTAGCATCTATCCAGTAGGTCATATTCCTTTGTAAGACTCTGTCCCACAGAAGGGGGCTGTGGATGATGCCTGTTAATGGTAGGGTGTTAGCAAAGAAGATGGGTAGGAAAATAAATAACTAAAAGATGCCATAGTTTAGAGAACCTGGGGGCCACATAGAGGGCTCGGCAGCCTCCTGAGGATCTGTGTCCACAAAATGTGAGAGAAGGACAAAGGATGAGAGAAAAGTGAGAAGTCAGTTAGCACTAGCCACCTCCATCTTACAACCCAAAAGAAGAGATAGATGTTAACTGCACAATTATTCACCAGTATAAAATCACAACCATACGTGCTGTAAAGGATACCCCTGTAATGACACTGGTAAACTTGACAGGAGCAGCCTAGTCCTATTTGAGTGGTCATAAAATTCTTTCCCAATGAAATGAGGCTTTAGCTAACATATGGATGCCTGCACTTCGACCAGGAGAGTGAGTGCACAGGGGGAGAATGTTTCAAGGGGCAGCATGTGCTAAGGTCATATGGCTACATGAATCATAACCCACTTGGGGTGAAGGAGGAGGTGAGTTGTTGGAGCCCAAATGACAAGAAAGTGAAAGAAGGAGAGGAGGCTGCAGAAAGCTTGATCATGCAGGACCATGACAGGCAGCAACAGCTTTTGTCTTCCTCCAAAAAAAGTGGGAAAGCCTGAAGGGCTAAGAAAATGAAAAGGCCCAAAGGATTTTCAGCACAAGACTGACATTTCTAAAAGAGAATACTTGTAGCTACAGTATGGAAAACAAGCATGTTGGGAGAGAAAAAAAAGAATAAAGGAGATCATTTAGTAGGTCACAGAATTTGCCCAAACTAAATGAGACTAACTTTGACTACATTGTTGAAGATGGAGAGCAAAAGACAGGTTTGAAAGCTGTAGAAGAGATTTTTGATTTGTCTATCAGTTGTATCTACCTCGCTATCTTCATGGTGATTACTGCAATGCATTAGCATCTCCAACCACTGTCTTGATTTAGTGGGAAATCTCAAACTATCATATTTCAGTCTAGACCAGTCATTCTTAACAGGATCAATTTTGTCTGTCAGAGGCTGTTTATCAATGTTTGAAAACACTGTGGGCTATTACAATCTGATGAAGGTACTACTGGCTTCTCATGGATAAAGTCCAGCGACATTGTCAAACATCCTACAGTGCTTAGGAAGGTCAGTTCCCAGCAAACAATGATCTATCCCAAAATACCAATAATGTCAAGATCTAAAAACTCTAGTTTCAACCCTTTTGTTCTCTACATTGCATCTCTGGGCAAACCCCATCCATCACATCACCCTTGTGAATAAGAGAGATATAGAATGGAGATTGTCCTTGGGATAGCAGCAAGAGTGATCAATCAGCAGCTACTCAGCAACTCCCAAGATCAAGTTCTGGTAAAAGATGTTTCTTGTTACCAGTAGGAACATTCTTCACTTCCCTCATCACTATGCACATATCACAAAGTATGAGAATCTTGGCATCCAATGTTTGTCATTTACTTAGATCCCATCTAGTATTTGTAGCCTGGAAGATTTGTGTGTGATATGTATAGTTTTAAGAGGGAGAAAATAAACCCATGACCTATCTCATGAATAGACCACTGCCTATATGAAGTGTTATATCAAAGTCACTCTGCCTGCTGCCAGACTGGATGGCTAATGAGTGACTGCACCTTCAAGCCTAAGAAAGAGGAAACTTTCAGGACATAAATAGAGGAATTTGGAAGTGTTGAAATAGAGAATACTAGGCATGATGGCTCATGCCTGTAATTTCAGCTCTTAAGAGGCTGAAAACAAGAGAATCACTATGAGT
>PVKN010039369.1:0-10938 GCA_004027915.1 Capromys pilorides | reverse complement strand
TATATCAAGTGAAACAAAATTTGTGACCATATAGGTCCACCAGAATTTTCACACATACACACACGCACACACACACACACACACACACGGGTGCACACACACACACACACACACACACACACACACATACACCTGAGTAACATGCATTTCATGTTTTTTTTTGTGGCACTGACATTTATTAGGATGCACCCTAATACACGCACTGGGGCTTGCCCATGTGCTCTTCATGTATAAGGCCAGGACGTTCTGCGAATTCTTCTTGAGCAGTCACACCAGGAAGTTGACGGCCAGATGGATGTTGTACACAAGCTCATCATCTGTCATCATCACATGACCAGCAGCGACAGCCAAACACATGACCTTCTTCATCTGGGACTTGATCGTGGACTTCACTTTGTCAACTTTGGCCACGGTGTTTTCATTGTGAGTCAGCAGGGAAGGGAACTTGGCAGCTTTGTTGAGGCCGGGTCCCAGGATTCGTGGGATCTGCTTGATCAGAGACTCCGAGGCCAGAAAGGCATGTACTTCTCGGTCAGCTTTTTAACCAGCTTCTTACTCTTGTTGAGCTTCTTAAGTGCCTTGATGTCCATGTGGGGGTGTCCATGGCCTTGGCCTCGTCGCAGTGCTGCTGGTCCCCCAGGACATACACAGAGAACTTGGGGCAGGGTGTGGACTTCAGCCTGACGGTGCCCGAGAAGCACTTGTCCTTCAGAGGGTCATAGTTTTTCAAGCTGATCTGCAACTTCACGGTCTCTAAAAATTTACGGGGCTTGTGCTGGTTCCCGTGCAGAACCTAGCGCACTGCTTCACATGGGGCGTCGTGCAAGACTTTGCTGCTCATGACGCCTTGTGCTGCAGAAACAGCATTCCATGGCTTATTCTAAGTGCTAGCTCAGCCCAGCTCAGGTTAAAGTCTTGCCAAAATGGCTTCTGGTGAAAAGATTCTTCATCACATTGATTGTGCTAAGATTCTTTATCCTTCTTACTAATGATGTCCCTGAAGCATGCTAAATGTAGCTTGTGTCAAGAAAAGCACAACTTGCCTTGTGTGGGGAGCCATGTACTTTTGTAAACAGCTTCGTCACTGTGGGTTGAACATACCTTGTCTAAAATGCTTGGGACCAGAAGTGTTTTTCATTTCAGAATTTTTCTAAATTTGAAATCATTGGATACACACATCATTAGACATCTTTATGTGTAAGCACTTACGTTTTATTTATATATCATGCATATAACCAGAAGTAATTTTTTAAAAAAAGAACTTTGTATTTATTTATGTATTTATGTATTTATTTATTTATTTATTTTCTCTGGCATCTCCTTACCCAGCTTAGACTCCAGTGATCCTCCTATGTCAGCATTCCCACTGCAGGGGTTACAGTCATGTGTCACCATGCCAGATTTTGGGACCTGCTCAGTACAGTTGGAGGTCTATGCTCAGCACAGCATTCAGTATCAGGGATCAAACCCAGATCCTTGTGCTTGCAGGCAGGCACTTAGACCGCTGAGCCATCTCCCCAGTCCTAGAAGTAATTTTATACAAGCATTTTAAATAATATTGTCCATGAAACAAACTTTTATGCTGTGGAATTTTCCATTATGGTATTATGTTGCCATTTAAAATGTTTAGGATTTTGGATTTTAATATTATACACCTGGTAGTAGAAAGTACCAATTTGAAGACAACATTATATAATACAACAAATACTGTGAAATTTATGTAATTTTATTGAGTGAAATTTTGTATTATTTGTAACTTTTCAGTTTTGATGCTGTTTTGTAGTCTCTTTTAAACACAAAAATTAAAGAACAAATTTTAAAGAGATTAAGAATGCTCAGTGTATATTATTGCCATTTTGCAGATATGGAAACTGAACCTTAGAGCAGCATGTGGTAGACTGGATGTAGCAAGATTCTAAAAAAGTTTTCTTATCATTCAGACCCTAACTGAGCAGTAAGGTCTGCTCTGTTTTGGTTTTCAGGCAATCAGAGGCTCAGAAAAAAATGCTTCAATCTGAGTATAAAGAAGGCACTCACTCTGAGACACTAAAGAGGCAAAGAGGTTCAGAAGACCTTCGATTTCTGTGGTGTTTCCTCAGCTCCCTTAACCCCCAGCCCAGCACACAGTGCATCTCAGGTAGTGTAGTCTACAAACAGAGATGCACATTACACTACGTTGGCTTTGAAGCACCTTTATGGTGCCAGTGAAGTCTTTCTTTTAGGCAATGATTTTCAGCAACAGTACCATGCTTTCTTTGCGCCCCCCCCATTATTCTTCTATTTCTTGTGGAAATTTGTAAGTACAAAAACCCCAAAATAGTGACCCATGGAGAAGGAACCAGGAAATAAGATGTATATGTCCAATGAGCTAAACAACTCAACACTCTTTCATGACCTCGCCTCTGTGAAGGCAGAGAGGTAACGAGCACCTCCTTTCCCTGGAAGGTTCCCTCCCCAACTCCAAACTTAGGCTGGAGGGAATATCTAGATTCCACAAAATTATGGCAGCAACGATAGCTACAGGTTTCACTGAATACCAGGTATACATGAACCCTGGTGACTAAGTACTTTATTTTTTGTACCACTTCATTGTTTACATAACTTGTGGAATAGCATAACCTGATTATTCCATTTTGTCTTGTGAGGAAGCTTAGGTTTCTGAATGAGAGTTGACAGCCTAAAGTCAACCAGGATTTGTCAACTCAGATAATGAATCCAGCTATCATCTATGAAGTATTATGAAAATAATGCCTTGCAAAAAAGAGGGGAAGGGCCCCAGTCAGGACATTGCATTTCATTCTTACAAGAGTCTCCTTTTTCTCCTCTTAATGGCCCATCCAGTTTATACACACTGATGGGCTTGGAGGGGTGCAGCTTGTCAGTGTGGGATCACTGACTCTGAACAAATAAACACAAGGAACTTTAAGAATTTCCTGCCCTGAAGCGGAAGAACAAAGGAGCAAAGTTGAAGGAGAAGCTGAAATACAAGGAAAAAAATGTCTTTCCTACATGGTTCTAATGTTTGCACAGTACTGGTGGACCCTGTTGTAGTCGAGCAAGCCTTTCTGTCACAGTACAGGAAGGCACCATGTGTGGTCTTGTTGACAAGGGTCATTTCCTGACACCTGTGATGCCATCTGAGCACCATATTTTGAGAAGAACTCTGGATGCAGCAGAGGATACTGAGAGGACATTGTTTTGAAAGGTGACAGTGTACATGTGTTCTCTGGCATCAGCTGACCCGTGATCTCACTCTGGCAAGCACAGAGGACTCAGATGGTGCAGAAAATGACCCTGGATCTTCATGTCTGCAGCTGAGTAGTGTCACCAGACTCTGCTAGGACATAGAACCATTTAGTTCTTGCCACAGCCCGATAAGTTCTACTGTCTCTCTCATTCTCTCAGAGGAGGCAGTGGAGGTTTACGAATATTAGGTGACTTCCCCAGAGTCACCCAAACTGGTAGTAGGAGAGCCTCTATTTAATAGGTGCTTTATCAAATTGTTAAAAACATCTGCCTTGAACCTGTCTGTATGTTCACTGGGTCCCAGTTGAACGTGGCATTTGTCCTTCTAGTGAGTCTTAATAAACATCATTGCCAGGTAAATATACTGCTATTTATATGTAAATGTTTGTTTCAAACAGAGTGGACAGTCAATCAGGCTGAGATGCCACACTTAGTAAGCTGCTTTGTGCAATTTTTAGAAAGCAATATATTTGTGCATGGGAAGGTGGTGTAATCACATTCTATAAAAAGCCTGACTGCTGTTCAAGGAAGCACATGCTGTTCTTGGGAAGACTTTTATGAGTTGGATCAGGTTTAATGCCACATGGTAGAACAACTTAGATATTAAATAAATCAAAGTTATATATAATGCACAGTGACACAGCCAACCTGCCACCAGGTTTTGCACAGCTGGTTGACCTTGACTTTTCAAGGACAGGGTGGGGTCAGAGCATCCCTAGCAGAAATGTGAGCAAATACATCTAAATTTTGGTGAGTAGGGGGGAGAGAAATTAAACTAACACGAAACTATAGTTCTTTAATATCACTGATTTTTATAACTCTATTAATTACTTCCCCTAATGTCTGATAAAGAAACTGGGGATCAGAGATATAAGTTCATGTTTAGATAGGTTATACAGATAAATTTGGGCATCAAAGTTTAGTCACTATCCTTCCAAAACCTGCATATATAAGTAGATGCATAGATTTTTTTTTTTTGCTCCATAATATAAAATACCCTGCAAGCAAAAGTAAAAATTTGATGAGTTGAGCACTAAAGCTATTATCAAAACCAAAGTACTTAATGTGTCCAGGACGCTAAATTTTCCTGGTTTGTCTTTGATGTCTCTCTATTGGTCTTTTCAAGCCCTTCCATGGGTCTGCAGTCTTCACTGCCTTGCTTTCTGCTCCTGTCATAACAGTCTGACTCATCTTGGTGGCTTTTCTGGTGTCTAACTGTATTTCTTTTATTATATTTTCTTTTGCCCAATGTGTTTGTGGAAAGCTGCACCTAAAAGTCTGGTGCACACACTTGGGGGCTCTGTTGGCCCCTCAGGTACAAGGTGACCCTGAGTAGCACACATGTACTGCACTCCAGACTCCTCAATGTAGCACTTTCTGCTCTTGATGTTTCCTGAGCCCCAAGGAGTCAAGAGACCAGGCAAACAAGGTGGAGAGAGAGTGATGTGAAGTCCCTGGAGCTGGCCATGGTGAGCAGGGGCCACAGCTGCTTGGTAATTATGTTCCCAGAACTCACAAGATGTACGATACACAGTGTGCCATGAATAATTTACCTCCATGCTCACAAAAGATTAAGCAGAAGAACATACATACAGCGTGTCACACTGTCCCTGTCGTACCATCTTCCTTTATTCCTGAGTGTGATTTCTCCATCAGTGAGGCACTCTTGGATGTTGTGAATTTAAATACTTTGGCATTGGAAGCAGCCCTGATTTAAAGGTTTTTTTTAATATTAAAATATGAGTGTTACTTTTATATTTCAGAGAAGCAATGAGTAAACAAATAAAAAATTCATTAGAGACAGTCTGCTATGGCCAAGATGAAAGTTGCATGTTAGAACTTGGCTTTCAAAAGCCTAAACTCTAGTCAGTAGGTCATTAGCTCAGCAGGCAGCCAAACTAAAAAAGAGCAATTTTGGAATGGGCAATGCCTGTGTTCTTCATTGCCTCAAGATTTCAAAACTTAGCTTAGTGCCTAACCAGATGGAGAGGATAGTGAGCCTTAAGAGCTATGGTCATGGTTATGTTGAGAAAATTAAATTTCAGCTATGCTTTGGAGTCTTCCTTATGGGTGTTTCTTCCCCAATTTTACCAGTTTATCTTGTGTCATTGAGGCCAGACATAGAAGGAAAAAGTTTGAAGACGACATGAAGTGTTATAGGCTCGCTCAGCTCACAGCTGAGAAAGCTTTCCTTTTGGTAATGCCTGGAAGCCCCAGTGCTAGAGTAAGTCCTGGACTACACTGAGTATATACTTCATACAGTCTCATTTACATAGGAATATTTTCCTCTTTAGCAACACCAGATAGATTCTATGGAAAAATGTCTTTTGTCTTATATGATAAAAAATGGAAACATATATATATATATATATATATATATATATATATATATATATATTTGATGCAAACCTTGCCAATCAGAGCATCCTACTATCCTACTGGTAGACAGATACAGCAATGGAGGAACAATATGAAAGAGTCCTTGGCTTGGGCTATGGCTCAGTGGCATAGAACCTGCCTGGGAAGTGCAAGGTTGTAAGTTTTATTTTTGTTCAAAAGAAAAAGAAAATAAAATGAAAAGAAAAAAGCTTTTCTCTGTTTCTACTAGCTCTTTGCTGTAAAAGCCCTACATGAGCCAACACTGGCTTAGCTGGCCTTTCTAAAGGGAGATATACACCCTTAAGGATTCCTGTTGGCTACTACCCAAATAAATAGAAGACGGGAATTTGAAGGTTTTTAAAAAGTTAAACCAAATATTAAGTAAAATAAAAATGAGAGCTGAGGAAGGAGCGTTCTGGCAGCAGGGTAGCAGGTGGACTTATCAAGTATGAACTCGGAGTCCAATAAAACTCTCTTTTGTTTCTGTTACCACTGCACCACTGTGAGTTTAATTTCCGTTGCTGTAACTGAACGGACTTGCATTATTATGACATCATATGAGAGATCTTTTTTATTAGTTTAGTTGAGAACAGACACTGATCACAGTGGTTACACCATGCTCTAATTTTTGAGTTTCCTTGGAGATTAGGAGGTGCCTAATCTTATCAGCCTAGAGCACTAGCAACAGCAACAACTTTGGATTCATCCCAAGTGTGGCAAATGATATAATTTCATTATTTTTCAAGGCTCAATAATATTCTGTTGTGCATGTGTGCAATACTTTGCTTATCTATTTGTCCATGGAATGATATGGGCTGTTTTCATTTTTCAGTTATTGTAAATAATGTTGCAGTGAACGTAGGAGTGCAGACATCTATCTTTGATGTACAGACTTCAGTTTCTTGGGATATGTGCCTAGAAATGGAAAATTAGCTTACATGATGCTTCCATTTTTAGTTGTTTGAGGAAAATTTACACTGTAAATTACTTTTCTAGTTTATCTGTCCACTTAAAGTATGCAGGGTTTTCTTTTTTCTTCATCCTCACCAGCATTTGTATTTTTTCCATCTTTTTTATAATGACCATTTTAACTGACATAAGCTGATAATTCGGTGTGGTTTTAATCTACATTTCCCTGACAATTCATTGTATTGAGTATTTTGTCATGTATGTATTGGTATTTCGTATGGTTGTTTTTGAGAAATATCTATTCAACTCCTAAGCCCAGGCTTTGATCTTTGTGAGTTATTGCAGTACCTTAAATTTAGGTATGAGCCTGTTATCTGCTGAATGATTTACAAATACTTTCACCCAACTTGTGTGTTATCCCTTCTTTCTCATGTTATGCGAAACACACCAGGTATAGAGAGATAAATTTTATGTGACCTCACTCATATGTGGCATCGAAAATTTTGAATTCATAAGAGAGCAGGATGGTGCTTCCCAGAGGAAGAGCACAGGATCAAGGTGGAAAGAGAAGAGAGGGCACGGCCAGTGGGAATGAAGCATCAATTGGGAGGAAGACATGAGTTCAGGTAATCTATCTTACAGCTCAGTAGCTACCATTAAAAATAATGGAGTGTATATTTCAAAATTGCTGCAAGAGAGGCTTCTAACTGTTTCCAACACAAAGAAATGATGACTACCTGAGGTGATAGATATGTTCATTTGCCTGATGTGCTTATTTCACAATGTATACATGTGTCAAAACAAGGTATTGTGCTGCACAAATATGTATACATTTATTTCTTAGCAATTACAAATTAGAGTTATGTTTAAGCTGGGTCTTGTGGTGCAGGCCTAGATTCTCAGCACTTTGGGAAGCTGAGGCAAAAGGATTGTAACTTTGAGCCCTGTCTGAAGAACTTAGTGAGTTACGGAGACTTGTCTCAGAAACCAATCAAGCAAGGGCTGGTCAGATAGTTCAGAGGATTAAAGCACCTGCTTAGACAGAGGGCAGTGGCTGTGGTTCAATCCCTGGTGTGCCATGCCGGCCCTGCCCCCAGGGTGCCTTGAGATGGCAATTGAGTTGGGCATGGTGGCATGCACCTGTAATACCAGCGCTTGAGAGGCTGAAAACCGGAGGATCACTATGAGTCCAATCTGGGTTGTGTGACCATGTAAACCCTGTATTAAATATGAAAGAAACAAAAAGAAGAAAGAAAGAAAGAAAGAAAGAAAGAAAGAAAGAAAGAAAGAAAGAAAGAAAACAAAAAAAGAATAAGGTTACAAAACTCAATGTGAAAGATCTGAGTTCAACTTTCAGTACCATAACTAATCAATCAGTGAATAAAATTTGAAATTTTAAAGTATGGACTTCTGAATCTTTTAAACCTTAGTTCAAATCCTGGATGTTTTAGCAAATTCCACAGACAAACAAAATTGTTTTAATTTCTTACACCTCAACTTCCTCATGTAGTGGTTGGTACATTGTGTCAACTTGAGGAAGCTTGGCTGGATGGGCTGGGCTGGTTCCAGGCTGTGGGGGCCCCATCCTGCAGGATGCAGAGGGCCTGCCCTGGGATGTGATTGGTTCCACCCCCAGTGCCAGACCAGACACCCCAGAGTGACTCAGCACAAAAAGTGTATAAAAAGAGTTGAGGAAGACTTTGTGTGCTCAGCCCAGCCCAGCCCAGCCCAGCCCAGCTCTGCCGTGGCTGCTTTCTCATTAGACCATCCCGGCCCTGTCCTGGCTGCCCTGCCCTGCCCCAGTTCCTTGGAGAGGTCCTATCTTTGGAGGAGCTTGATATTCGCAGCCATGCCACTTTGAAGAAACTCTGTGCTGGTACAGAATTTGGGAGAGGCTTGATCAATGTCACAGCTGATGCTCCTCCTCTGCTCTTCATTGTTTTCTCCTGCTGAGAACTGCTATTGTTTGCCTCAGAGCCAACAGAGTGTGGACTGAAACCTCCACAAATTGTGAGCTAAATAAGCCTTTCTTTCCTTCATTTTGAGTGTTGGGTATTTGTCCCAGCAAAGAGTAAAAAGTAACTAAGACACCTCACATACAAAATAAGGATAGGTTACAGAGGTCTGTAAAGGATTCTGAGGTTTGCCCTGGCAAAATTCTGTTTAGGTGACTCTGATGCAAATACTCTACTGACCACACACTGAAAGAAAATATAATAACTCCCTTAGACTGTCTTCGTTGATGTGTCAGTATTGATCCAAAAGAGAGTCTTCATTTAAGCAGCAGAAAGTCAAAGGTTAATTTCAGAAGTAGAAAAATGATGTTAGATGAAAATGTATAGGTCAGCAGGACACTGTCCAGACAAACACAAGGAGAAAGAATGCCAGAGGATAGGTCACATGTCAAGGGCTTGATCTCAGGGGTGGTCTTGAGGGAAATGATAGTGACCCAGGCCCCCTTCTGTTTCTTTTTCTTGCTTCCTAGTTTCTCTGAGACTTGCAGCTGTGTTCCACCATGCACTCCCCAGCCTGTGGATGGGCTGCCTGTGCCACAGACCCGAAACAAGGGGCCAAGCAACCCTGAACTGAAAGTTATCAAACCTGACTCCAACAGACATTTCTTCCTCACGAATTGGTTAACCTAGGTATGTGCTACAACTTAGGAGATGACCTACCACAGGAGGATGGGAAAATATCTGCCTCTTGGGTTCTGAGAAGGCGGGCAGCCCAGGGCACTGAGTCTGTATTGATGGAGGCCTCTGACTTCTCAGCCACTATGATCCACTAAAATTTCTTCCCCCAGCTCCGATCCCTCCTGAGGAAAGTTGTGAAAGAAGAGACTTATTAAAATAAATCGAAAACATTAGAGAGATGGGAAGTTTCCCAAAGCAATGTTTTAAAAAAGAGTTTGGAATAACTTTAAGGGGAAGATGAAAGATGAGTTTATAAAGAGAAAACTTTGTGAATTATTGCAGATATGTACTGACTTTAGTAGAAGCCATCATGAGCCAGTTTAATGTTATGTGTTTCACCTGTTGTACTCATCAACACTGGAACCTGGAAGGATCTGGGAGCTAGGATGTGGTTGGGTTTCTTGTACTGAATTTTATGTGTCAATTGGCTGGCAACTGCAGAGATTGCTGTTATGTGAACTTGCTGTCTCAGTTTATCAGCTGAACTAAGTTTGATTTTGGAACAGAGGGTCTGAATACCTTGTTATTGTTCTGCATAGCACTGTGAAATAGATTTTCTTTTGTTTCATTTCATTTTATTTCAAAGCATTATTTTTATAATAAAACTACAAAAGTTCATTGAGAAAAAGGGAAAGTGGAAGAACCCTCAAAATATTGATGAACCTGCATGACTTGAGATTGTCCTGGCTACCAGGAGAAACAGTTTCTCGATGTTGCCCCACCTTCATCCCCTTTGCTTCCTCGTGTTCACATGCTGTTCAGTCCCTTCCCTTTAGAGTGTGAGCTGGACCTAGTGACTTTCTTCTTTGAATCTGAAGAGAAATGGGACTGTGGTTGTGAGAAGAGGCTCTAAGTGATGTTGGTCTTTCTCGCTCATGTTCTCTCTCTACATCTCTTCCGTTGTTGGTTGAAATGAAGCAAGTTGTCATGACTGTGATCTGCCCCTGATAGGTTTTCTAAGCCTAGGCACAGAGGAGTGACTCCAGGCCCAGAAAAGAAACTTGAACCCTCCGTTTAGTCCATAAAGTACTGAGTGTAGCTGATCTTGAGAGTGAGCTCAGGAAAGCGATCAAACCTGGGTCATTCCTTGGCATGACTAAGGTCCCAAACACTGTATTTGCAGTCTTGTGACAGGCAATTCACATATGGGCTCTGGTTTTCAAAACTGTGAAACAATATCTTTGTTTTATTTAAGCTATTAAATTCTTGGATAATTTGTAATGCACTGATAAGCACTACAAAGGCTTTATTGTATCTCTAACGGTCAGGCAGCCAGAGCTGAAGTTCTGCAAACATGATACATGATACCACTGACAATTCACTAAGACACAAGAGGCCCTTCCAAAACTTTCTTGTTAAAAAAAAAAAAGACCTAGCTTCTAATCTGGCCGCAGATTAGTTGTCCAGACTCTTCTTATTTCTCTGAATCTCTGATTTATTTGCCAGAAAATAGGGCTTTGTGTAAACTTGAAAGTTCAGAGTTATCTTGCAATTGGTATTTTCTGTCAATCATTGATATTCTAAAAAATTTCTTTGGAATTTGATAAAAGCATTTACACATTTTTATGCAGACATTTAGAAATCCAAGGATGTACAAAATTGTAGCCTGTCAAACATATGGCATTTTGCCTAATCTCTTACTCTCACTTAATACCCTTTTTTGTTAACCAACCATTTACATGAGAGTATAGCAGTAACTGAGTTTACATTG
>PVKN010039368.1:0-10902 GCA_004027915.1 Capromys pilorides | reverse complement strand
TAGTTCAGCAGTCTAAAGTGCCTGCTTAGGAAAGCTTAGGCAACTACAGGGACTGCAGTTCGATCCCAGGTACAATATGCTGCACCAGCCCAACCCCAAGGGCAGACAGAATCAGCCAAAAAAAAAAAGGAAATAGTGACCATGTAAAGCCCTCATCTGAATTATCTTGGGGTTGGTACACATTGATTGCCTTTCCTCTCAAATACGAATTACATTTTTCTGGCTTTTTTCATGTCTAGTAGCTTAAGATTGAATTCTAGACTTTACGAATAATACATGGATAGTTCAACTTAGAATGGCTCAATTTATTTTTTGACTGTACAATGATATAAGTGATATTTATTCAGCAAAAACTTCTGAATTTTAAATTTTGATCCTTTCCCGTATATAGTATGCTTCTGTTTATGTTGGATGGCAGGAGCAAACCATGGCAACCAGTCAATCAAGAGATCACACAGAAACAATCCATACTCCAGAGTGCTGTGTCACTAAGCTATGATGATAGGTTAGGCATATTAAATGCATTTTCAACTTACAACTTTTTCAATTTATGATGAGTTCATCAAGATGTGAACCTATCTTAAGCTGAGCAGCATTTCACTGTTTCAATCCTCTAGAGCACAGATTTTTCATTCTAGAAGGCAATTAACTCATTTAGAACAAAAATGTCAAGTTCTATCTTGTGTGGGGAAAATAGTTGAGTTCTCCATTGAGTTATTTTAGTCTTAGCTAAGGTACTTGGAGAATCCACTCTGTAAACAGAATTTAGGAGTCAGCCAGAGATTTTGACATGGTTTCTCTACAGAAGTAGGGCTCTTCCTCTGTAGTTTTCTCCTCTCTAGGATATTATCCTTTACTTTTCAGTTGCTATAAGCACTCTGAACACAGTTCTCTCATTTCTCAACCAATAAAACCACACATTTTTACCTACATTTCAGTTAATCTATTTCACAGAAACTGTACTCTGCCCACAGGTAAAAAGCAATAATAATAATAATAATAATAATAATAATTATTATTATTATTACTATAACAGGAAACTTTCAAATAGCTACTCTTCTCTTTTGTATTCTAAAGTAGAAGTAGTATTTGAACTAGGCTTATGAAGGCCTAAATTTAAATCTTAACCCAATCACTTACTAACTATGGAATGGAAAATCAGCTTTCAGAGATCATGTTCTTACTTTATTTTTTTTTTTTTTCTGTATTTAGTACACGGTCTACATGGTCTCACTGCGTAGATCAGACTCATAGTGATTCTCCTGTTTTCAGTCTCCCAAGTGCTGAGATTACAGGCGTGCCCCACCATACCAGTCTCATTCACCATCTCAGCATACCCTAGGGACAGGGCTGGTACAGCATGCCAGGGATTAAATCCCAGTCCCTACGTCTGCCTAAGTAGGCACTTTAATGTGCTGAGCTATCTGGCTGGCCCATGTTTTCACTTTAAAATGTGAATAAAAATGTCTTCTTTTAAGAAAGTCAGAAGAGAAAAGAAAACTGAGCTTTAGAGAGGTTGGGTGATGTGCCATTTGCTAAGTGGCAGGAAGTGGACTGGTCACCCCAGTTGTGTCCATGATTTTTCTGCCCTACCATATTGCTTTCATCTTTCTGATTCCAGTCACTCTTTTTAACTCTTTCACTATTTTAAAAAAAAGTATTTGGTATAGGGTCTCACTATGCAACTCAGACTCGTAATGATCCTCCTGTTTTCAGCCTCCCCAGTGATGGGATTATAGGCATGTGCCACCATGCCTAGTCTTGGTAGCCAGCTAAGCATGCCCAGGGGCAGGGCTAGTACAGCATGTGTTGCTGGGGATCAAACCCCAGCCTAAGCAGACACTTAGTCCACTGAGCTATCTTGCTAGCCCTAACTTTTCCACTTCTGAGTTTCTACTATGATCCCATCCCCAGTTGGATACCAAGAATGTAAGAAGTCAAAATCCCTATTCTCAAGCAATTTCAAGTGCCATTCTCTCCTCAGTGTTGTGTTCCTTCCACTTGAGTCTGCTTTTAGTCACCCCTAGTGTGTCTTTAGGTAGTTTTTTTAAAAAAATATATTTTGTTCAGTTTGTAATTGCTATTCATATGAGGGTTGGCCTGATACAATTTGCTCCACTATTACAAGAAATAGAACTACTTTCCCTGCATTTTGGTTTTGCTATCTATTGTTTTTATGTCATATTTGGAGAGATCCAAAACCTATGCTACTAAAAAAATTCTTTTTTTTTTTTTTTTTTGGCAATACTGGGGAGCAAATGCAGGGGTACTGTACCATGAATCAATCCCTAGCCTTTTGTAAACTTTTGAGACAAGGCCTTGCTATGTTGTCTAGGTTAGGCCAGAACTTTGAATCTTTCTGCCTTAGCTTCACAAGTAGCTGGCATTTCAGACAGGGGCCGGTGTACCTGGTGAATCTTTTCTTTTTTTCTCTGTCTTCCTTCCTTCTTTTTTGGCCTAAAATCTTTCAATAACTTAGAATCTTTGCCCAGACAGACTACTTCTGTTCCTATGGGGTGATAATACTTAATCAGAGTTTAATTTTGAGAGTAAGAAGCCAATAGCACAATTATTTTCCTCCCACCACTTTGTACCTGATGTTGAGTTGGCTATTCCTTGGTCTGGTAATACTCCATGTTTCTGATGCTGCTCATACCAGTCGCTCACTGTCATAGTTGCCAGACTTGGATAACCAGCTCCAAACACTCTGTAAAAATCACATTCCTTTCAGAATATTAAGCAGAATAGCAGCCTTAAAAAGGCTCTTCATTTTAAAGGACAAGGCCTGGGTCTATTTCACCTTTGTTTAATGTCAAGACCTTTCACGAAAAGATAAACAGCCCAGATCACCTCCCAATAAGCAATCCCAGAAACTAATGCCCTACAGAGCAGTGATGACATTGTGAAACGAAATTTACAGTTAACTGCTGTAAAAGGTGCCAAAGACAATCTCTTACCACTTTAAGGAATAGCATTATTAACTCAAAATTCAATAATAGATAAGCAAGAATGTCCTTTTGAGAACTGCATCTAAAGGCATCAAGAATGGCAATAATGGAAAAAGTTTTAAGTATACCATTAGATTCTTTACCTTCCTGCTTTATTAGATTCCTTATCTAAGAAAGATAGATTTGGATGAAGTATCAGGACAGCTAAGTAGCACTTCCTTTTTTGTTTTTTCTTATTCTGAGACAAGTCTCACCACATAGATAAAGCTGGCCTTGAACTCATGGCAATCCTTCTGTTTCAGTCTCCTAAGTGCTGGCATTATAGGCATGAGCCACCATGCCCAGCTAGGATAGTTAATATCATTTTAATGACACAACAAACTCTACACGTGAAGCCATAACTTTTCCACAAATATCATTCTGTGTATTACTCATGCATTGCCATAAAACCACGAAAACAGAAGCTACCAAGGCAAACCATTTTCTGCTTACTTGGCTTGGGCTGCGTCCCGAGTGAGGATGAAGGATTTCATTGGAGGTCTATCTTGAAGAGATGACTGAGAAGTTGATGCCTGAGGAAAAAATGAATTTCAGAGGTACATTTGCCATTCTATCCATACTATGATTCAAGCCCTTGCTCTTAAGTATTCTGATGCTAAACAGGTCAGTTTTCACAGCAGTGGGTTCCTAATTCAAGGTTGGGTTGGATCCCCCATCCCTCTCAGATATGTATGATGTACATGTGCGCTCCCCTGCCCTCCTTTCTTCTACCATGAGATGCCTCAAAAGAAGATTTGTATCAGATGTGCCCCACTTGACTTGGGACTTCCCAGCCTTGAGAAATTGTAAATAATAAATCTCTACTGACTTAAGAAAAAAAATGTTCTAGTGATGCAAGAGCTCAAGAATCACCTGCTCTCTATTTATTACTCTTGAAGATATAATTCTCCCGAGGGAACCTGAATACCTTGTTACAAAAAGAAAAAAGAAAAATTCTCACCGGGATCTTACCACAAGAACAACTGCTTGGCTTCAAAGTACCTCCTTCAAAAAGGGAAATTCTAAAATCCACCTCTATGGTCCATCTAAATGCCTTGAGCTCAACTTAATGCACTTTTCCTTAGCCTGGCTTTGCATGGAAAAGCTAAATTACTAACACCTGTCTACAACCCTTTCCAATATACTTTTGCTAGTAACTATCCAGTACTCTTAGGTGTTTTAAAAATGGATGCTTCTAAACAAAAACGGGAAGGATAGGTTAGCAGTTTGTGTATGAAGGTACACAAAAAGATTCCATGGAACCTTGGCATACTAGGTGCAGACTGAAACAAAACATGACTGAAGAAAAGGTAGTCACTTGGTTCCAACACCACTGCCAGGGCCAATTCCAATACTACAGAAAAGAGCATTTAAAAAATAAAACAAAGCAAAACAAAACAAACAGAAACAAAACCACTAAAGAAGGGAATAGCATAGGACTCCCAAGAGCCCAGCTTCAAAATATTTGAAAACCGGGGCCAGTGAGATGGCTCAGTGGTCTAAAGTGCCTGCTTAGTCAAGCTTAGGCAACCACAGGGACCGCAGTTTGATCCCCAGCACCACATGCTGCACCAGCCCCAGCCCCAGGGCAGGCTGAGCCAGCCTTAATATATATACAAAAATTTTGAAAACCACTCATCTAGATAAGGGTCCTTAAAATGGCCTTAGAATACTAATTGCTCATTCTTTTATCCTTTAACTCAAAGAATTAGGTTGATGTTATCTTGAGGGAAGAGCTCCAGGGGCTACTTAGTACAAATTAAATTTGGAAGAGGCTTTTCTGAGAACTTAAACAAATGCCAGTGACTCACTGATAAATTCAATTCAATTCACACTGTACCCTATACCACAGAGCAGTTGGAAGCACAGCTTCGTTTTTTGAAGCAGCAGCTCCAAAAAGAGTTATTTTCAAATACAGCTAAATATGTGTTACACGAAGTTTTCTTTCCCAGCATTCTATACATGGCGATGTCATTATACTAGTACTAGCCTCCTGCTTGGGAGATTTAAAGGTATGAGCACATTATTGTGTAAGGTTGAGGTCTAATTCCTCTCCCAACCTAAACACATTCCCTGGCTTTTTGCTTCATCATTTTTTTGTCTTCTCCTGTTTTGCTTTTGTTATCTACTCCCAGCCCTTTCTATTATAGTTAAGCACATTTCAGCTACAACTTCTCATAGCCAAAACCACTTTTTATTTCAGGAAAATCTGTCTCCATGATACGTCCCAAAATTGATTAGAAAGCACTGGAAAAACTGCTATAACTTAAAGAAAAAGAAACTTAAGTAAACCATCAGCCTTTCTCTACTCATGTTAAGATGTACAGTGATTTTTATGAGAACTTACAAAGATTCCAATTTGATTACTTTCCCAAAGAATATTCAAATCACTGACAGCAGCTTTTCTTCTGTGGGTAGTGACCAGGCTTACCTCTCTAAAAGTGTCTTTTTCTCCAAGGATCCTTATTTCCTGGTCAATGCTCTCAATCTCCTCTAAGCTGATTCCAATCCACCTCCTCAGGTGAAGGAGGTAATATTCCCGAACATGCTCATCATCTGCTTGACCACTTTCCACAGCGGATTTCAATGCAGACAACCTATGTTCCATCTCTTTCTTCTGCTTGTATCTGTTTCACAGAAAAGCATTACCCATGAACTTAAAAGTAAAAGAGAAATTATTTCCAAAGAAAGCCACAGTAATATTTTACCTTTCCAAATGTCCAGCATGTCGATTTCCACATTGGCAGGAACACTTATTTTATAACCCAGAGTTTGTTACAAGATAGTTTACCAGACTACAAAGTCAAGGAAGGGTCACGAACGACTGAGATAGTAACATCCTGAAGCCAGAAAAATAAAAATGTGACCTGATCTCAACAAGTCCTACAATCAAAGGACTTGTTGAGATCATCTTAGCCATTTGATTCCATCAACTTTTATTTGGCTGAGTGTTTAGTATCACTCAGTGATTCCCCACCAAGTGTTCTATTTGAGTTATACATTCAACAAATTATATAAAGTCTTAAGGCTCATTTTATCTACCATTGATACAAGAATTTCTTAT
Organism: Capromys pilorides; assembly: GCA_004027915.1. Taxonomy (NCBI): domain Eukaryota; kingdom Metazoa; phylum Chordata; class Mammalia; order Rodentia; family Capromyidae; genus Capromys; species Capromys pilorides. The sequence continues at coordinate 4,851 of PVKN010039368.1, read as the reverse complement.
AAAACAGCCTTAAGAAAAATGGTCTTTTCTTCTGGGAAAAACCTTCCCAGTTCTTCAGACTCAGACTCAAAACCATCTTGGCTGCCTTTTTCAGGATGCACTCTAGCATTATCTATCATAATTCATCTATCAATACCTCCAGAGTGCCTATTGTGGGACAAATACTATTAGTGCTGGAAACAACAGTTTATAAAAGAACATCCTTGCTTTCATGAAGTTTTCATTCTAGCAAGATAAAAGGAACAGATGAGTCAGGTGGTGCTAAGTACTATGAAGCAGTAAAAAGCATCGTCAAGTGGATAGAGTGACAGCGAGAAAACAGGAGTGCTATTACAAACAAAGCACTCAGGAAAGATCTCTCTCAAGAAGTGATATCTGAGTAAAGGCTTCAAGAAAAGGAGCGATCAAGCCCTACCAATATGTTGAAGACTGTTCTAAGAGAAAAATATCAAGGCCCTGGGGATGGAGAGTATATGGCCTGGCATATTTGGGAAAAAAGGCCAGTGTGGGTGAAATGGAGTAAGGACTACTAGGAAATGAGATCAGACAGGTAGCCAGAGCCATAATATTCGTCCAACCTTTAGGTTATAAAATCCAAATACCAAATACCATGAGGTTTGTAGTGACATGCAAAAGCCACTAAAGGTTTCCAAACAGAATCCATGACATGCACAGAATAACATTAAGATTTTTTTTTAAAATGCCACTCTGTGGGGGCTGGGAGACAAGAGTATCAGGCAGAACATAATGAAGAGGATAATGTCACAAAAAAAAGTGAGACAGTGACTTGAAATAGGAATGTAGTGTTGGAAGCAGTGAAATGTAAGTATTTAAAATACAAAACAGGTCAATTTTACATACTAGATATGAGGGCTTGAGGCAGACATGAGTCAAGGAAAAAAATGCCAAGGTTTCCAAGAGAAGTATCTTGAACTGAGTGCCTGGAGCCCCACTCTAGACCTCCAGAACCAGAAATTCCTCTGCAGATGTTCACCCAACTCAGGTCTACTGAAGTCCATGGAATGAAGGGGGATGGGGGGTAGAGCTTCCTGAAAGTTTACAGACTCTCCATATACATTTTCTTTCTCTTTTTCTGAAGAGAGGTCTTAAGAAGTTATCAGGAGTTCATGATTCATGAAATGTCAAGCACCACTGCTCTAGAAACACTTTATTATTAAAAAAAGCTTTTCAGTCTCTTCTCCTTTCACTCAAATGAGTGGGCATTTTCTGTTACAAACTTCAAGTGAAGCACTACAAAGGTCAATTCCTAGCTCTTGAATGCTATCAGGGTTATTGCTTCTGGATGTTTAATCAGTTCTATGGCTATCCTTACCCTTTCCTAGAGGGACCTATGCCACAGGGCATACAACAAGAATACATACAACGCAGGGTAGAGTCTGAATTATCTACTGGTCTGGAGTAAGATGCTCTCGCATCTTTTTCCACACTCCTTGTGTATGGCTCACACACACTGCTCCCTTTCATTTTTTTTTTAAAACTTTATTTATTTATTTACTTACTTATTATGGCCAGCTCAGCCTGTGCAGGGAGTGGGCAGCTGGCACAACATGTGGTGCCTGGGATTGAACCACGGTCCCTGTGGTTGCGTAAGCTTGCCTAAGCAGCACTTTAGACCCCTGAGCCATCTCGCCGGCCTACTGCTCCCTTGTTTTCTACTTCCTTGCGTTTATATCTTCACTCTTGGTAGTAAGATAAATGGTCTTGGTGAAATCAGAGGAAAGTGACCAATACTACCTATGAAGGAATGTTAGGCCTCAAGAGGCATGAGGCAACAACCACTGTCCTAGACTTTTGTCAATGTCCTAGATTCCCCATGGCAGATCATATAGAAAAAAATTTCCTATCTGTGTAATCCTTCTGACTCTGGGCAACTTTCAACATTTCCTTGTTCTCTCAAAGCTGATGAAGAGAGATAACAGGCGGGCAAGATAGCTCAGCGGTTGAAAGTGCCTGCTTAAGCAAGCTTAGGCGACTGCAGGGACTGCAGTTCCATCCCTAGCACCACATGCTGTGCCAGCCCCACACCCAGGGCGGGCTGAGCCGGCCATAACATAAAAAAAAGAGAGAGGTAATAAATTATAAATTTATGTCAAATGGGTTAACTACAAATCCCTATGATCAAGTTTTGGCTTTTTGTTCCTCTTCTATGGAACTCCACACTGCCACACTCCCAACCAGCTAGAATTCAAGTGTAGGTAGGCTACAGAGCCCTACTCAACCTTCCTTCACTGTCTTTGTTACTCCACTTTTCCTATCTGCCTAGAACCCCACTCACATCCTTCCAGGACACATTTTCACCTTCCTGCCATTAGCAATTATATGTTTTCTCTCAACTGGTATCTTTTCACCTCAGAAAATGCTCTACTTTTGCTCAACCCATTTAAAAAAAAAATGTTTTCAAACGAGAATTTCTTTTTCTATGCTTTAGAGTGTATAGTACAAGAACCAAGTAACTGAAGACCTGAATTAAATACTACTAACTATAATTTCATCCAAGTTAATTCTTAAAGTCCATTTCCATGTCTTTTTTTCCCCATGTCTTTAAAAGTGAGGGTCTATTTCATGAGGTTAAGAGAATCAGATGGAAAAACGCACATGAAAATGTTTTGTAAGCAGCAATGATAAAAACTGGCATAGAGATTGAGGCTAGGAGGAACTAGGTAATGTCCAATCTAATAAGTGACAGAAATTGGTCATCTCATGCCTGTGAACCCAACAAATCTTTTTCTGCTATACCATATTGCCACCATCTTTCAGATTACTTTGTCTGCTCCTCCCAAAATATCTCCAAGTTCTTACCATGAGTCAATTACTGGGTTGGGCACCAAGAGATACAATTAGTATACTAAGATATAATTAGTCGAGGTCTCTGAGCTTGAGGAGTTCCAAATCTAGACACTGATAGCTACAGTGTAATTAACATGAACTAGATGCTACAATGTGGAGGAAGATTCCTAGGAAGACGCTTCAAAAGGCTCAGTATCTGCTCTTTCCCCCATGCTTCTGTAAATCCTATTTGTACTTCAATTAGTCTTATACCTCTACTCTTTATGTTTTTTTTTTTTTTTAATACTGGGACTCAAACTCATGACCTTGCTTGTCAGGCAGGTGATGTGCTGCTGAGCTATACCCCTGGCTCTTTTTTTTCCCCTTCCTCCTTTAGCTTGGCCCAAAGTTGAGTCCTTAGCTTTTTTTCTTTTACATGGTTTATCTTGACAAATTCATCCATATTCAAAACAGCAATGGGCTCCTAATTTTTTTTCATCAATCATAAAGCAATCTATTAAGTTTTAGTTGTGTATTTCTGTCTATGGAAATGGCTATTCAGTTGTCACTTCAGGACCAAAATCCTATAAATCTAAAACTAGACTCATTACTTACTCAGCTTCTATTTTATTTCTATCAAAAGAATGGAGATGGTGCTACTCAACCTAAAATTCTTCAAACATGGAAATTAGAGAATATATGTGAAAAAACAGGTTTGAGAAAGAAAAAACATACCATTTAGGTGTTTCATTTACAATGGTCGCTGTACCTGAAGTCATGAATGGGGAGACTTAGAGAAAATAATAAGGATTTGAATAGTTTGGGGGTGTGTGTGTGTGTGTGTGTGTGTGTGTGTGGCACTAGAGAATAAACCCAGGCCTTGTGCATGCTAGGTAAACCATTGAGCTATACCTAATGCATTTTGCAAATGTAATTTCTGATAGCTGTCAGTTTATTTTTATCATCTGATCCTAGCTGAGAGTACTGTTGACTTATTTTTCTCTTTTCCCTTTTAATTCTATACACATCACCTCTCATTGCAGACCTCTGCCTATATATTACTTGTAGCTTTTGCCAAACTAGACTATTATCTATTCCCTGTACATACCCTATTCTACTTGCCTTTGAGCTTTTGTTCACATTGTTTCTCCTATCTGTCAACAGTAAATAATGCTTGAGCAGTTCCTACAGGCCAGGCCCTGTGCTAGGCATACTACACTGAAGAAGAAGGAAATGCCTTCTACCTTCCTGGAGTACATATTCTAGCACAGGAGACAAAACCCAGACAGACAGAAACATGAAATAGTTGCACATGAGATGAGTGCCATGAAAGAAACAAACATGGAACAAAAAGAATGAAAAGCCCCTCCACAGTGATGTTTAAACAGAGACGTAAAAAATGACTGTTATCTGAATAGCATTCCACACAAAAAACAAGTACAAAGAGTCTATAGAAGAGATATGTCTGTCTAAAGAACATAAAGACAACACATGTGGCTAGATCTAATAAATAAGGGCAGAACAACACTGAGATTGAAGAGACACACACCAGATCATGGAAGGCACAGCAGTCTGTGGTTTGACTATTTCAGGAGAGATTCTGATGGTCTAGAATGAGATGCATCAGTGGAGATGCAGAGAGATAGGACAAGATACCTTGTATAAACAGACTAGATGAAGCAATCTGGAAAAAGGAAGTTGAAACTAACACTTAAGTTTCTTGCCTACAAACATGAGAAAATTGTGGTAAACTTCCTAAGATAGTAAATACCTAGGCATAGGGACACATTTGGGTTCAAAAAGTCCAGGGTTTCTGTGGGGGTTTAGTTCAATGGTAGCACATTCACCTAGTATGTGTGAGGCCCTAGGCTCAATTCCCAACACCAAGAGAAAAAAAAGGTAAAGAGTTTAACTGTATGGCATGTTAAGTCTGAGCCATCTCTGAAACACTCCAGGGTATTGGAAGTACAGGGCTGATGATTACAAGGGTTTTGGCCTAGTGATATAAATATGGGAATCAGTAGCATAAAGATAGTGTTGTTTTGGGGCTGGGGAGAGAGCTCC
>PVKN010039367.1:0-10892 GCA_004027915.1 Capromys pilorides | reverse complement strand
AGCAAGCCTCTACCGCGTGGAGTGCTGGAAAGGTCCGTCTGGTGCTTCGTGCGTAGGACGGCGTCTGATACACAGGGGCATTTAAACTGAGGGCTGGTTGCTTTTCCGGTGTGGAGAGTAAAAACTGTGAGCTGGCACTCCTACTAAGGCTTGTGTCAATGAACACTTGATGAAAATGGATTGAAGGGGCTGGCAAGATGGCTCAGCAGTCTAAAGCGCCTGCTTAGGCAAGCTCCCAGCCCCACATGCTGCTCCAGCCCCACCCCAGGGCAGGCTGAGCCAGTCATAATAAAAAATTAAAATAAATAAATAAATAAAAGTGTATTGAAGCTGGGTGTGGTGTCACATGCCTGTAATCCCAGCACTTGGGAAGCTGAGGCAGGAAGATCCGTGCAAGTTTGAGATCAGCCTGGGCCACAAAAGTGAGCTCAAGGCCAACCTGAACTGCATAGAGAGACCCTGTGTCAAAAAGACAAAACGAAACAAAAGAAAAGTGTGTTGAGCACTTGCTCCACTGCTCCACTCCTGCAGTGTGTTTCGGTGCTGCTGCTGTTGTTTTTCCCAGCCTTACTTTTATTTTTCCTACCCTAAAGTAGAGAAGAAACCTTCTCCTGCCTGTGGCCTCAGAAGCTGAAACTTAGACCATTAAGACACATGAGGGAAGGGAAGCGTGGCCAGCCATGGAGGGCCGTGATTAACCCCGGAAGTTCAGAGATCAGCGCGGCAGACCCGGCCGGCCGTGGCAGTTCACATGGGTCAGAAGTTCACTTTCCCTTAATTGATCCCAGACTCCAAGGATGGCCGTCGTTGGTGGCAGGCTTGTGGGCAGGCTCCTCGGGTGTCCTGCTAGAGGCAGTGATGTCATCTTTCCCTGGGGCACCCTCAAGAAACTGCTCACTCAAGCGGCTCCCGCTCTTCCTGGACATGTTTTCCTTCAGTCATCTGATGACAAATTGAATACGTCCACTTTGGCCCAGCATGTTTGCTTTAGGGTCAAGAACCAGGAGATCTGTGTGAAAAAAGGAAAAACAGTACCTGGGCCTTGGACAAAGCCTGAGTGTCATGAAAATAGATGGGGTGGCCCGAAAGGATTTCTCTGCCTCTGGTTTATGTCGAGAATGCATCTAGGAAAAGGTCATGAAGTGACATGTTTTCCCCGTTAAACTTCCTGAGGTAACTGCAGATCCGCATGTAGTTAGAAGATACCATACAGAGAGGCACAGCGCAGCCTTCGCGTGTGTGGGGAATGGACGACGGGTGTTCCACTTGTGACACCAGCTGAAGAGAACTGGGGCGGTGCTGGGCGTGGGAGGCCACCTGAGGGCATTGCTAGCAGCATGAGAGACAGAACTGGAGAGGAAGAAGCTGCCGGAAGCTGCCAGGAAGGCTGTAGGGAGCTGTTGGCTCCTGGGAGGAGTTTGCTCTGTCCTTTTCTGACTGAACTCAGCTGTTGCTGTCACCCACGGAATTGGGGACCTTGTTGTCACCGAGAAAGGCTACAGCTCACTTTGGAGAGCTCTGGTACTCACTTTGAGCATTGCTTCCTGGCTCCAGAGGGGAAGATTGCAGGCTCGCTGCTCAGCCTCCTGGAGAAGCTTGTTGGGTTGGCTTTCCTGATGGGCACTCAGCTTTTCTCATCAACAGAGGAGCTGGGGACCTCACTGTTGCTGAGGGTGGCTGTGGCGCTTCTCAGCGGAGCTCTGGTCCCTACCTTAAGCCTTGTTTCCTGGCTCCAGTCCAGTTCCCTCAGCCTGCTAACACAGACCATTCGTGCTGCTCACACAGACTTTCTAGCTTCCACCACTGACCTGCTAGCACAGATCTGTGACCAGGCCTGCGTGAGACACTGTCCTGGGCTCTTGACCGCCAGCTGGTCTCACAGGGGTCATGCTTATGGGCTCTAGGACTTCAGCTAGATCAAGCAGGCCATGACGGCGGGATCCAGGCCTTCACTGGATTCTCCGGTCTTCAGAATGTGAGCAGATTTCTTGCACGCTTTGCACACAACTCTGGGTGAGTCGTCACAGCATAACCTTATAGAGTATGTGGCCTGCATTGTGCCCACTGGTTCCTCCTGCAAACCCCCAGCTGAGAAAGCATGTTGTACTGATAGGGGTAGCTAACGTCAGAGCCATAGCAACATTCTAAGCAGGACATTGGAACTCATGAAACCCAACAATGTTAGCACAGTGTAGTAGCCAATGCCTATCATCCCAGCACTCCAGGGGCCTGAGGCAAGAGCATCACAGTTGAAAGCCCAGTGGCAGGCAGCTCAGCAACTCAGCAGGACTGTCTCAAAGTAGGAAAGCTTTAAAAGGCTGGGGAATGCACAGCCACCAGGCCCCACGACTGACAAAAACCTCATCAGCTTTATTCAGATTGTGTATGTTACCTCCACTTGCAATTGTAGACACTGAAGGAGTCTGTATTTGTCCTACATGGCTGGATGCCGTGGGCAGCAGCCCATTGCCACAGTCGTGAGGAAGCGTGACTTACACTCCCTTCCACGTTTCCGTAGGCTCCCTCGTGCTGGCCGGGTAGGCTGAGGTTTCCCTTCCAGCTTCCTCCTCCACCTCAGCCCAACTCTGGTGACTTCCGACCCATTCTCTGCTTTTCATAATTTTGTCACTTAAAGGACGCTATATATATCTGACAGTGCTGCAACTTCACCTTACGAGGAATCTTAGAATGTGTCAGGCAGTATTGGTATTATTTATGTACAACAATAGTTGTGTCAATTTTACAGAAACCGTATTTCTAGAAATAAAAACTTCTTGTACGCAATAGATTCTCTGAGTTTTTGATTGGCGCATAGAAAGGAAACAGTGCTGAAGAGTCTCTGGGGAACACTGGGCTTCCTGGCGGGTTTTCTTGTGAGCTGAGATTTTGTTTTGACAAATCACCGCCTGAGAGAGGACTGAATTCTATAGAATATATCTGCTCATGGTTTCTATAAGTTTTATTAGTGTTATAAAGATATCCTGCTCACTTTTGCCAAAAACAGAGGCAATCACTCAAAATGTTGTTCATTTGACTCTGGTCAGAACTGATACTTAAAGACACTACATCTAGCAAATCTTTTTACAGTAAATCTGACTCATGTGTACTTAAAGAAAAAATACTGAGGGCCAACTAGATAGCTCAGTGGTCTAATGTACCTGCTTACGCAAACTTATCAAGGTGTAAGGGACTGTGCTTGGATCCCTGCCACCACATGCCACGCTAGCCCTGCCCTCAGGGTGGGCTGAGCTGGCAAAAAAAAAATATATATATATATGTATATATTTTTTTTCAATAATTCAGGAAAATTAAAATCACCATACAAATAATAATTTCATGTATATGCATACATATGTATATAATAAATACTTATATGGTCAACTGTATTTAAGTATTGTACATCAAACATCTTAATTCTCATAAGAAATTTGCATGCCTAGATTCTTCTATCCCATTTTACTGAGGACATTGATATTTGGAAGCTTTAAACTACTTTCGAACTCGCATATTTAGGAAATGGCATAGCTGGTATTCAGACTAAGTGTTTTCAGTTAGCGAAGCCATTCTGTTTTTCAAGGAAAATAATTCATTTATTTTGCCTTTGCTTTTTATTCCCAATGCCACTGAAATTAACAAAATGTACAGCAGCAGGTTATCAGCTTTTAAGATGTATTTCATCACATTTGTGTTGAAAACAATCAGTTGTAGCAAGTCTTTGTGAACACATTTTCTCAGTTCATTCTAAAGATCCCGTCTTCATACGACTTTAACCCCCTTTGTACTGGAATAGTGTCCACCGAAGACCAGGATACTCAGCCATCGAAGAGTAGCTTGACACACCCTCAGCGGAGTGGGGTGTCAGAGGCGAGTTATTCTGAGGCAAAGTTCACCCTCCTTCTTCCTACCATGATGCAACTAGCACTCGGTCTCCCCTTACACTGTAATAGCTGCCCCCACGTGTAGCACAACTTCCTTCAGTTAAGACTTCTCTACTTTGCTGTGGGGTGTCGATAGGTTCTATTTTCTCTCAAGTGTGTATGAAGCCAGATTTCTTATCACTTATAGAGACTTCTTTTTTAAATATTTCTTTTCTTTTTTTTAATTTTATTTATTTATTTACTTGGTTTGTTGGTTTGTTTGTTTCTTTATTTATTTTACGGCTAGCTCAGCCTGCCCTGGTGGTGGGGCTGGCACAGCATGTGGTGCCGGGGATCGAACCGCAGTCCCTGCATTTGCCTGAGCTTTCCTAAGCAGGTGCTTTAGACCACTGAACCATCTCACCGGCCCCCACTTATAGAGACTTCTGAAATCACTTCTGAGATTGTCAGGCTTCAGCTGAGAGACACACCCGGGACTCTCTCACATTGTGACGTTGGGCTAGGAGGGCCTGGCCTGAGTCGCACACGGGTGGTCTCCAGGTACGCAGCGCCGACCTCCACCTCTGAGCTCTGTGGTCATCATCTGCTTTTGTGTGTGATTTTTTTGGGGGTGGGGGCAGCTCAGTCCATCTTAGTGGGGGACTGGCTCCGCATGTGGTGTGGGGGATTGAATTGAGGTCCCTGTGGTTGCCTCAGCTAACCTGAGCAGGCGCTTTAGACCGCTGAGCTGTCTCACTGCCCCTCACCATCCATTTTTACATAAATGAGATGTAAGTAACACCAGGCAGCGTCCACCACGAAGGCTGCGAGTAGCTCTCAGTGGAGTCTCCTGGAAAGCCTCTCTGCGCTGTTCATTCTGTAGCTTCTTTGCTTCATGGAATTCTTCTTATTTTCTTCATAAAAGTGAAGCTCACCACCTCTGGGTCTCTGTGCCCTCTTTGGGGCCTTCCAGGGCTTGGCGCCACGGAATCCAGCAGAAGGCTTCCTTCCGTTTCTGTGCTGGATTACCGCCAGATTACAGTTCAGCAGCAGCACTGCTTGTGGCCAGGACGCTGTCCTTGGGTTGACCGCATACTGATTTTCTCATTTTGTGGTTTGCCGTGGTTGGTTGAGAGCCACCTTTGCTGCTGGGAAGGTGGCCACTGCTCCACCTCCTGTGTGGACCGCTAGACCAGGGTCAGCTCTCCACAGCTCGTGCTCCAGGGCCACCCTCGGCTCCCCCGAGAGTTCAGTATTTCCCCCTTCCTAGCAAACTGGGATCAGGAAGGCCACTTGCCTCTGTGGCTATGAACTCGCTTCTTTATTTCTTTAAGACCTTTATACTGCTCCGTTTTGGTCACTGTGCAAGGGGCATTGGTACTGTGGTGGTTAATTTTATGTGTCCATTTTATTGGGCGTGGGGGTGCAGATATTCAGCGAAACACCTTCCTGGGGTGTTGTAGGTGCTTTGGGGCGAACTTAACATTTCCACTGGTAGACACAGCAAGCGGGTAGTCCTTCCTGCTGTGAGTGGGCCTCGGCTACGCGGGCCAAGGCCTCACACAGCACGTGAGCTCCCCTTCTCCCAGGAGGAAAGAAGCTCCTTCCTGCTGCAGTTGTTGGAGCCTTTGGACTTAACCTGACACCTCAGGGCCTTCTGGGTTCCGTTCCACTGGCCCTTTGCCAGGGACTCCACCCCTGGGCTCCTGGGCCTGCAGTGGGCTGCTTCATCCTGAAGGTCTTGGGAACAGCCGCCCTTCCTCATCACAGGGGCCAGCGTCTCATGAAAATAAATAAATAATTGGTTCTGTTCCTCCATAAAATTCAAACTAATACAAATACTTGTATCTCACTGTCTTCCCACTGTCACCCTGACCATTGCTCTTTTATGTCTCTGAACTCTGAAGACCCCGCATCTTCATGACGTGGCAACACCTGCCTAGATCACACGCCTAACAAGTGTCCATTGTGCTGGCTTCCACTTCTCTGCTTTCAAGCCATGCTTTGCACAAAGGAGCACCAGACTCACAGTTCTTGTCAGTATCTTCAACTCTGTGCACCGAGTCAGGAGGACGCTGGCTTCCACACACCCTGCCAGGGGGCACAGAAACGCGGAGGAACAGGGAGAGTGCCAGGAAGTATCATGCGGGTGCAGGAAGTATCGGGCAACTCAGAGCATTTATTTCTGCTCACTGAACTCTGCAATTTCCAATGTGCTTTTCACTTCAGACGGCAGTGATCACAGGGTGTAGCTATTAAAATATTCATAATCATTTTAAATGACTTAAAGTCTGTGATGCTTGCATTTCATGCAGTGTTTGGGATCTGAGATATGCAACCCATCTTCAGCTTCAACCCTTTTCTGCAGACATCCACAAAGCACACACATTGCAAGCCTGATAAGCAATGCAGACGTAGACTATTTTTCTGAGCTTTCCTGAATGCAATTTTCTTAAGAGAAGTTATTTGCTGGACAACATACATTTTATTAGAATATTGACTAAGAAAAACCATAGTTGAGTTTGTTTCAAGGTAGGTTTGAACATAACATGGCTTAAGTAAAATTCACCAACACCCAATGAACGTTCCCAGATTTGCTAATGGCCGGCATGGTTCACATGTTCCGTGTGTCTCCTCTGAAAGCTAACAATAGCCTAGGCACTTTTAGGTTTATTTGTTAAATATGCTGGTCATTGGAAGTAAATTTCAGTGCACGACTAAGAGTCTGAGAACATGGCTTTAGCATCTTCCCGGATGATAACGCTAAGCAGCACGCACCACGTGAGACCGCGTCTTGAGTCCCAAGAGCTTGGAGGGAGACCTGTTTTTACACTGAAGCTGCAAAGACAAAGGCAGGGCTTTGTGGAAAAGAACGTGACACCAGGGTGGCAGAGGTGAGGGGGCGAAGGAAAGACGTGATTTCTCGAAAGTAAAGAAGGAAAGGGAAGAAAACTAGGACAGCTTGCCAGGCAGATGAAAATTAAAACCAGGCAAACTTTAAAAAGAAAAAAAAAAAAATAGAGAGCAAAATTTTAGGGCAACAGCGAAAAGTGTAATAGACCGCTAACGAGGCCAGCAGATTTTGTAGGCAGCAGAAAAAAACCCTTCTAAGGCTTCGTGAACGTGAAGGGGAGGTGAAAAGTGTCCCGTGGACTTCACTGGAATCACAGAGCTTTCTAAGACTCCAGTGAGAAGGTAGAGATGTAGATGTGTGAGGAAGGAAGCCTTTTATTAAAATACTTGCTGTGGCACAGATAACTCTACTGGTTTCAAAGTTGCCTGTGCATTACTCCTTACTATTTCAACAAGCAAATAGTTTTTTTGTATTTTAGGGAAGGGTCTACAGGGTGTTCAGGGTCTCACTACTATGTTGGACTCTTAGTGATTTGCCTGTTTACAGCCTCCCAAGAGCTGGGATTACAGGCACATGCCACCACGCCCAGTCTCAATTGCCATTTCAGCGAGCCCTATGGGCGGGGCCAGGATGGCAGGCCCAAGGACTGAATCCCCAGCCCCTGCCCCTGCCCCTGCCCCTGCCCCTGCTTGAAGGCACTTTAATCCACCGAGCTATTTGGCTGGTCCTTAAATGTTTCTATCGGAGAGAATCAAGAATCTACTCAGTAAGGCCAGTCAGATAGCTCAGTTGTCTAAAGCACCTGCTTAGACAGAGTACAGGGACCAGGGTTCAATCCCTGGCATCCTGCGCTGGCCCCGCTCACAGGGCACCCTAAGAGGGCAATTATGACCAGATGTGGTGATGCGCTCCTGTAATCCCAACACTTGGAAAGCTGAAAATAGGAGAATCAGTACAAGTCCCATCTATGTAGTGAGACGCTGCCAATCATAGCTTAAAACATTCCTATACATTTTTCAGTTCATTTATGTATTAAATATTCCTTTTATAGAACCTCATACATATGGGGCTGGAGAGATAGCTCAGTAGAATAAGTGCTTGCCTGGCAAGCGCAGGGGTCTGAGTTCAATCCCCAGTCTGAAAAAAAAAAGAGAGAAATAAAGTTCTTCATACACCCACTGCTTGGCCCTTGAGTTACTAAGGTACTTAAGACAAGATCCCTAATTGCATAAAGAAATTCAAGGGAAGGGGATATAGACAGCTAAAATAAAACATTAGAGACTGAGAAAATTAGAGGAGAAAGAAATTAGCTCGACCGTCACTACAAAAGATCTGATGTGGGAGATGCCACTGAAGCAGCTTCGAAGTGTTATACTGTACAGATCAAATTAGGTAGACATTGCCAATCCGTCACCCTACGAGTCATCTATCCAATGGCGCATGAAAGTAAGAGCCACCAGGTTACTGGGGAACACAGAGTGCTCTGTGCAGTGCGGAAATGTGACACCCCCCCAGCCACGCGGCGATGTCACATCTGACCTTCCAAGCTGTGTTGTGCTGGAGCGATTTTACCCGACGGGCCGGGCGGCGCCGCACAGCCTCCTGGGAGGCTGGCCCGGGTGTAAGAGGACACCTTGTTTGTGGCTCCCACGTCACCTCCTCCAGCGATGCTGTCTGCTGGCTTCTTGATTTTTCTGTGGCTGAAACTGAAATCGAGGAGTGAGCCACCTGCAAGAGCCCTGTGGAGCAAAACGATTCACTGCCTCTGGCTCACAGACTCACGCGCTGTTACGTGGCCAGGAAGAAGGGTGCATTGGTCTCAGATTAGCCGCTGTGTCTCGGACTTGTTTATCTGAGCCGTGTGGCCCATACTGTGGCCCGTACCCTCCTTAACACAGGCACCAAGTGAAAAACAAAGTCATATGCTTAAGATTCGTAAAAACGTTTAAGACAGGTTTTTAATGCTTGTCTAAAGAAACATTGAGTTGCCTTGTTTGCTTTATAATTTGAAATAACATGTTTTATGATTTATAAGCCAGATAAATCTACATTTAAATGTCAATGCTTTGGAATCAATCACATATCTGAAATTAGGTTGGGAGGCCCAGCGAGACAGCTCAGTGCACTAAATGCCTGCTTTGGCAAGCACAGAAAACAGGGTTTGTTCCCCCGTCCCACATACCAGGCCGGCACACTGGACACACTGGCCTGGCAAGGTGACCAAGTCAGGATGTGGGGTCACATGCCTGTAATCCCAGTGCAGGGAAGGCCAAGACAGGAGGATCATTATGAGTCGGAGCTGCCTAGTGAGATCCTGTACCAAGCAGATAAATTAATTAAAAAGGCCTAGGGCCAGCTAGAAGGCTCAGGGGTCTAAAGTGCCTGCTTAGGGAAGCTTAGGCAACTGCAGGGACCACGATTGGATCCCCGGCACCACTGGCTGTGCCAGCCCCACCACCAGGGCAGGCTGAGCCAGCCATAATAAATAAATAAATGGTCTAAAAATGTGGACTTCTAAGGTTAGTAGCATAGAGACGTAGAACATTATGGCTGTAATTTTTCTCCCTTAGCACTCACAGCTCTATGAGATCGGTTTTATTATTTTCCCCAACTTAGAAATGTGTAGCCACTGATTCCCAGGTGGTGAATAACACCGTCACAGCGCTATGGGCTGCAGGCGCCACGGGAACCCGGCTTTCAGGTGGTCCGGAGCCGCTTCCTAGTCTCCGCCACCCGATCACGCGTCCCTGAGAGGCGAGATGCCGGCTTCCAGGGAGCCCCAGGGCTGTGGGCTCTGCCGGACTGAAGCCCTGCTCCGCCAGCCCGGCTCAGGCCTGGAGGTGGCGGCTTACGGACTCCAGACCTCTCCCAGCCTGACCTCCCCGTGTCCTGCGGCCACCAGGTGGGCTGGGACCTGGCTTCTCCTCTCCGGGGACAGCGCCTGGGTGGCCGAGCGAGGCCTGTGGGCCCTTGCAGCTGCCTCGGGTGTCGCCGGCCAAGCAGCTGGGCACGTGAGCCGCTCCAGCAGGCCGGAGTCGGATTGTGTAAACGGCCGTCCGGTTCTGGCAGCTTGGAGACCGGCCGAATCCCTGCAGGAAGCGAGGCGAGAACTGCAAGCGCACTGGACCAGGGCTGCTCCGGGCAGGAAGCGGCGGACGCTGGACCGCCTTGCTGACTTTCCCAGGCAGCCGCTCCAGGGCCCACGCGGCGGCTCGTTCCGCGCATGCATGCGTGCGCCTACCGCTGACCTGGGTTCCCGGTGGCTGGTGAGAGTCTAACAGGGAATGGGGAAGGGCATGGGCGACTGGATGGAAGGCACCGGATGCCGTTTCCAGGGCTGGCCATAAAGTGTAAGATGTGCTCTGAGGTCTTGAACAGGTTCCCTGCAAGTACGCCTCCAAACACCCTGGTCTTCAGAGGCCCAGCCATCAGCACATCCCACTCTTCTTGTTTTCCTCCTCCATTTTCTTTTCCTTTCCCATAGAATTTACTCCCCTTTAACACAGTGGCTGTTTAAAATCCTGTTTGAGTGGCAGGTTTATTTAATGAAAATGAAACACAACTTGGACATGATACAGGAGCTGCTTCTCTGGAAAAACAATGATAAAATTTAACAGCAATCTCGTAGGTAATTTTTTTTCATTAATTTCTTCTTTATTGACACACAAAACTTAGACAGGAATATCTTCGTTCACAAATACCTCTATTTGAAAGCAACGAAGTTCACAGACAAAAGCGTTTGGCAGAACATTGCCTCTGTGTTCACACGTTTCTGGTGATGGACACGACCACAGAAAGCCACGTGCTCGGTGCAAACAGAAATGTGGCCATCTTCCCACAAGCTGTAAAAGAAATTAAGTTAGTAAGCCAAGGTACTGCTCTTGGTACTCCTGGGGCTCATTCTGCCAGCTTGCTACGTGCATACAATGCATGATTAGAAAAGGAGTGTGAGAAGCACCTCTAGCTCACCAAACATAAATTATTTCTGTGTCAGGAACTTTGGTTTTCTAGTGATTGTCAGGTGTCTCATAGCTTGCTGTGCCCAGAGGTGAGTTTCCATGCTGCTCCTGCCCGTGTTCCGAGGCTGTGGATCGAATCTCCTTCTGTACCCTCACACTTGCGAGTATGCAGAGCTCAATATGCCTCTCACTCTTCTTTGTCAGACTGATTGGTTAGATCCC
>PVKN010039366.1:0-10892 GCA_004027915.1 Capromys pilorides | reverse complement strand
GTTGGTCATAAACAATGTCTAGGCTAAGTACCGTGGGAGCTCTGAGAATAAATACCAAATTCTAAAATACAGAATCAGGACCAGCTTCTCAGAGAGAAAAATCAGTTATGTTTTGCAGAATTTATTTATACAATCATGGCTTAACAAACACTGACTATATTACAATATGTAGTACACATAATCGGTGGATTTATCTGTATTTCACTGTTATAATCTCTTTCATCTTGCCATACAGTAGCTATTTTTCCTTCTATTATTACTCTGCATTTTCCAGAATCAATTTATTTAATACTGGCTTGAATTTGTGGTTATTTTCTTTGGTCTATGTCAGCAAGCACGTTCTGCAAAGAACCAGTCAGTAGAAATTTTCAGCTTTGAGAGCCTGCACAGTCTCTGTTATAACCACATAGCTCTGACTCTGAAGCATAAAAAGAGGCCCTAGAATGCAAACACTCATTTACAGCACAAGTGGACTTATGTGTCAATCCACAGAAAGTATTTCTGCATTCCGATGCTCATAGAAATGGCACTGGTAACAAACACAGCATCCTGAGATGTCCAAACACTCACCCATCAAAAACAGACCTGAGACTTCACCATATTTGCAAGGAAACAAGTTAACTTGATGCATTTTCATGGATGCTGGTGTAAAATACCTAATTCCTGTGTCAGAGACTAAGAACAATTTATTACTCACCCTAATAGCAGAATCAGATTATCAGCGTTTCTTGTCAGGTCCCCAAACCCTTTTGCCATAGGGCTACACAAAGACAGTTAATAACTGCGTGCACTATTCATTGCATTATAGTAAAGAACCATGAGCCTAGTGAACAGGAATCTCCTATCTTAGGCAATAAGCCTTACTAACCTTTGCCCTGGGAGGAGACATTAAAGTTATTACACTGGATAGTAAGCATGCCTGCCCTTTGCTCTAGTTGTAGACACCATCTCCATTTTCTATTGTGTTTCTCCATACAAACACCCTTGAATGGATAACCCAAGGAAAGAGTCCCTGGTGCTTCTATCCAAATGATCAGAAAATACCAGAAACTCACAGATGATTGCCCCAGACTCCTAAGCTAGAGTCAGGTTGATACAAGCCTTCAAACTGTTGACAAAAAATGTAGGACAGTACTAACAACAATTATACGCTTGCAGAATTTACCAAAAGAAGAAAAAAATTCAGAAATAACAAAAACATTCTTAACTTTTTAATTCAAGGCCCTGGCAAATTAACAATGAATAGACATTGGTTTTATTTTAATTCCAGCTCATAGCTCCCATCTTTGGAACCATATTCTTTTAAATATAATTACATTAAATGAAACTATTGCAATGCTGCTTATTTATGTCAAAGATTTAAAAAGTTTCATATGTGCATATATGCAATAGATAGGTAGGTAGATAGATAGATAGATAGATAGATAGATAGATAGATAGATGTATGGAAAGTATTCTTTATGTATTTATGAGAGGTTGTAGGGAAAAGTGGAAAATTTGCATTGATCTAGAAATAAGTTGAAGTGCTTCATGCTTTAAATAAATTTATCAGAACTTCAAAAGTTTTGATGAGATTCAATTTTGGAATGTTTTCTAAATTTAAAGTTTCCAAGAATCCAATTTGTCAATAAGCACATTTGTAGGGTAAAGAATGACTCATGCCATTCCCCTTTTGCAATAGTAGGAAAGGGAGATAAACTTGCAGAAATTGATCCAAATAAGGTCCATGGGAAAGGCCAAACAAAATTTTCATTTTAAGTACTATTTTGAACCCAAAACCCTCACATATTTATTACCAAACCATATTGATTACTAAATCCACTAGTGAATAAATATAAAAACAAAGGAAAAAGTAATTGCTTTCCCAAGCAAAGCTACTTAACTTTCCAGATAGCGGTGACCTTTCAGCTTACTGTGCTAAGATGCCAGTGTCCTCACAGCAGTAGCACTACAAGAGCTATGCCATGTGCTACTCCTCACCCATCTGGCTGGGCTCTTCTCTAGTGGGAGTTATACCTGATTTCTTGACCGTATTTATTTTAATGCCCTAGTATGAAAGGAATCTTCTTTTATTTTTTGGGCAGGAGTCAGTTGATCCTCAAAATCTTGTGAAACAACACAAAGAGGAAAGGAAAAATTTCACAAGCCATGAAGAGAGAGAGAGAGAGAGAGAGAGAGAGAGAGAGAGAGAGAGCTCTGTTTCATAATTTTCCATAGATAACCATCAGTTTTGACCAAGATATCAAGACTGAAGGGAAATATGTCAATTTTGTTCCTATATTCAATTTTTGGCTCTCATACATTTTTTTTCTTGTATTATGGCCAGCTCAGCCTGACCTGGGGGCAGGGCTGGCACAGGATGTATTACCGGGGATTGAACCATGGTCCCTGCAGTTGCCCAAGCTTTCCTAAGCAGGCACTTTAGCCTGCTGAACCATCTTGCCGGCCCCTCTCATATATTGTTGAACAGTTTGCTAGTGCCTATGGAGAACATAGGATGCTGGATTACAAACACCAGGACATATACATACATACAGACACATGGACATAGCAAAACACACCAACATGGAAGCACCTTGGCCATGACAAACAGCATGTTAACAACTAAGAGGTGAGAAGAAGATGCCCTGTGCTACTGTGCTCTGACCTGTTTTGAGCAATTTTCTGCACAGGAAGAGAAAGGGGAATATGTATTTTGATTTCAGAAGATTTTTTTCCTTCTTTTTAATACATTAGCCTTTGGGAATCTTATACTTGAAGCTGTCATTTTTTTTAACTAGGACATTTGAAACTAAATGCTGCTGATTCATTTGACAGAGAGTGAATTTTGTCCCCTCCTACGCACAGACGTATTTCAAGTGTGTCCCTGTTTATACATATGGACAAGAAGATTTCAGGAAAAAGTGCTCTAGATGCATATCGTTCATGCCTCATAGAAATGCTGGAGATGATTTGGCAGAGAGAAAATAAAGCTCTGGCAGGATCCAGGTTTTAAGTTTTATTTTCACCGTGCTTGTACTTTGTTCCACTTTCAGAAACAGTGTGATGTCAGTCACATTTAAATCAAATGAAAACCTGAATTTTTCATATTAATTAAAGTTCAATGGTTTCCTTATAAAGAATACATGAAAAGATCAGCAGTGGTGGGGTGGGGGAAGTCACGTGGGTGGATTTTCTGCAGATTAACAGTGGCTGAGTTGAACTTCCCCTTGGGTTTTCTGGACTGACTCCAAATTTAGACAGTGATTGACAAACAATGCTACCTCATCCTGCATAATTTTTTTTTCTCTCCTGTAAAGAAGAGCCCAAATGAAGTAAGAGAATAATTGTTTCCCACAAGTACTACACATCTGTTGTGTGTGTGTGTGTGTGTGTGTGTGTGTGTGTGTGTGAGTGTGTATGCATGTTTACTGTGGCTCTCAATTAAATACAAATCCATGAAGAAAAATAAAAAAGACTAACAAAGCTGCTCTGTGTACAGACGCCTCTGGCAACACAGACAGGAAACATATTAGAGTCGCACCCAGAGGAGCCACTCCTCCAGCCAGAACAGGTGTCTATAACTGGCAGCCTGAAGCTTTGATCAAAGCAGTCCCCTGCCCATGTTCTTAGATCATCCAACATGTGACCAGCTGAGCCCAACTGTGACAAGTTTAGTTGCTCTTATTTAAACCCTTCAATAGAGATTTCAAAGGTAGTAGTTGGAAAACAAAGACATAAATAAGTATTATGGAGCCAGGCATGATTTTACTAAAAAAAAATAAAAATAAACTCAGATTCAAATTCATGAATACAAATCTTATTGAATTGCCTTGTAAGCACTCTGCAAGTTTAGAGCTGGGATAGCTCTGGGCGAGCTGATCTTTGCTCTTGACTGGTCTCTCAGATTCCACTCACCTAGATAACCAGGATTGTGAGCAAGTGCTCACTGTGGGACATTCCCAGAATGTCTGTACCTTAACCTTCATTCATTTCTATTATAATCTTTTATTGTCATCAATGGGCTTATTTTATTTATCTTTGCTTGGTTTTGTCACGACTTAGGGAAACCTAAACTCTTCTTGCAGTCTTTCACACGTTACATTTGGTATAGACTGTCATTTGGGGATGTACTTCATTTCAGTCACTTGTCTCATTGCTTTTCCTGAGCATTTGGCTTCATCCATGTGGAGTTTAGGAACTTTAGTACTTAGAACTTAGTATATCACGTAACAGCAATTCCCTACTTACAAGCACGAACCACTCATAGAACACATAAACAGAGCTGTCCCAATGTGAGACATAATTACCCATATGATTAGATTAATTAGCATAGTACTTGGTGGGGATGAATGGATCTTCTGTCCTCATATATTTATACATCGTACATTAAACTTGTTTCTACAGTGAACACTCACTGATACAGTAGGTATGACAGAAACTCTATGCTGCTATTGTTGAGATATTAGCAATAACAACAACCAAATAAACTCACCTAAACATGTGATTGTGCTAATAAGAAAGGGAAAAAGCTGAAGTGGCTTTTGTCATGACAGAATTCATAACCTTTCATACAGTGACCTGTGTGACAGGCAAGGGACTTGATCACAAAGTAGTTTGCCTTGCCTTGCCCACAGCCCATTGTCTTTCCTTGTGGTGACTGCCATGCTCACCTTTCAACCCTTATGCTACTGTCATACACTAGAAGGAATATCTGACCCTGGCCTTGTGCTTTTGATAGAAATGAGTGACTTCCCAGGACAGTGCCCTTATGAAGTGCCTTTCTCCCTGAAAACCATATAAATTTATCCATATTATTTTTAGATATTCTTCAAATACCCAAAACCTCCATGAAATCACTCACAGGGTAAGAACATGTTTGATAATTACAAATTTTGTGTTTTAAATAACTTACTTGTCTTATGGCTCCATGCAGAGTTGTAATTAAAAAAAAAAAACCTGTTAAATCATGCCAAAATAAAGCAACTCTTCAATACTTCATAGAACATACTGAAACACTCAATTTCTTTCTATTGTTGAAAGAGGGGATATTTTTTAAAACTAAATGTGGTCTTTGTTTATGTAAAAGAAACAAAGAGGAAGCATAATGAAGGAAAAAAGGAGCATTTTATGATATAGGAAACAGGGCAGGTCTGATAACTCAGTGGACTAAAGCACCTGCTTAGGTAGAGCGCAGTGGCCAGGAAGCAATGCCAGCCCTGCCCCAGTGTGTGCTGAGACAGTGATTGCATCTGGGCATGGTTGCAAGCGTCTGTAATCCCAGCACTGTGGGAGGCTGAAAAGAGGAGAATCACTATGAGTCCTATCTATGTAGTGAGACCCTGTGGACCCTGTCCTAAATACAGAAAGAAAAAAGAGCAAATGATGATCTACATTATGCAACATGATAGAGATTAATAAATTCACCTGACATAAAATATAGTTAAATGATTACAATAATATATTTTCATGGTGTTTTATCATTTTTCCTATAACTTGAAAAAAACGATAGTTAAACTCCTTCGTACTTTTCCTGGAACGGTTGGGTCTAACATTTGCAAACCACCTTCTTAGAACTTATTGAAACAAAGAAGTAACTTACAACTGAAACAATTTATAGTTCTGTAGACTTATATGGTTTCAGATACTGAAGGTCAAACGCACATATTTAACATGAAAATAAATTTAGCTCAAAGTCTTTTTAGTGCTTAATATAAACCTATGGCTTTATCACTTATACTGATTTGCTCAATAAGAAAATTGAAGCCTTCAATAAATGATAAAACTAAAGCATATCCAGTTCTTCCTCTTATGCTGTTAGCTACCACCCTCATATAGGCCTCCCAAGCCAAGCACCCCACTGATTCATTTCAGCGGGGTGGTACAAATTGACCACGAGTTGTCAATCCACCACAATCTCTATCTTCTTTCTGCAAACTGTTATGGTTTGTCTAGATGTCCCCTGAAAGCTTCATATAGTCATGGTGGGGCAGGTTTTTCCCAGGCAACTAAATCTAGATTTTGTGATTGGTCCATTGTCTAGTGCTGGGATTGGAACTGTAAATGCTGTACTCACTCAAAGGAGTTGGTAGCAAACATACAGTATAAGGGAGAAAGGAGGCTTGCTCCTCCCTTTTTGTTCTTGTTGCTTTTGTTATCTCTCTGCCATGTGCCACCTTGCAGTGAAGCTAGCAGACTGTAAGCTAAGACCTCTACATACTATGAGATAAATAAGCCTTTCTCCATTTTAACTGTGGGCATTGCATATTTTGTCCCAACAACTAGAAAAATAACTAACACATTGATTTATGCTATAATATTTCATTCTTTATTAATAGTAAATGAAAGCCAAACATGCAAAATAATTTGAAGAGCTCAGTGTGGTATATCATTAGACAACAAAATATGACATTAAAAAGTATGTTATTAGAAGAAGAATGTTACTAGAAAACTGGGCAGTTAGGTGATTTTTGACCAAGAATCAAGAGATAGGAACTTTGTGGTTTGGGTTTCCATTAGTGTCACAGTTACCAGAAAGGTTCCAGCTCTCCTCTTCCACTTGTGCCAATGGAGTAATGCTCCAGTGTATCAAGAATGGAATAAGAAAATTCATTCATGAAATCTTTCTTTTTTGTGTGCAGCCAAATAGAATTTTTCTTCTGGTTGAAGATGCTGGTATATAACAATAAATAGAATTCTTTACTGCCTCCTATGTGTCTACTGCTTCATATCTCAACCTATAAATCTGCAATCATCCTTCAAGTCAAATTTTAATGATGTGTTCCAGGAAATGCAAATAGTAATTTCTGAAGCTGGAATTCCAACACAGAGCACCATCTCAAAAGATGAATACATTTCATTTCATCACATGCCCAACTCAGTGAAGGGGTTCCAGGTCAATTTATCAGAGCAAGGTCATACTTTCTAAAAGTTTCCAGTGACTTAAGACAAGGCACACTTAGTGGAATAAAGCCTAATGCAGAATACAGGAATATACATATTTTCATGTCTAAGATTGTATTTACTCATTTTATATATATATATATATATATATATATATATATATATATATTACTATTTTAATTATGAACAGGGCACATTGGCCTCTAGCATAAAGGTCACTTTTCCTAAATGCTAATGCCAAGATACCGGCAATACTACCTTTAGGTTTCTTTTAAGACACACTACATGAAGCTATCATAGTTTTCACAGACATTGTCACTAAAATGATGTGAAATTTTGATGACAGAATTCAGAAATAATACTTACCTTTTTGATTGTCATACTTTATCCCCATTTGAACAAATTGAATAAAGGCACTAAGAATTACTACTTTATTTTAAGATGGTTTCTCAAAACGTCCTTTGTACTTCGTGCTATATTTTACAGTTGGTTTTTCTGTTATGCAAATGAGGACTATAATAGGCTTATAAAGAATTTTCTAAGAAAGTGTAATATTGGGATGCAATTATTATTTCTACTTCAACATTTTGTCCAGTGAATTTTTAAGTCCAGTTTGGGTAAGTGGTCAGACAAGCTGATATGCATTGTGTTTTTCTTTCATTTTAGAGAAGATAAAAACAAGCTGTGCAATGTGAACTTTTAAAATAAAAATAATCTGACTTAGACATGTAAATGTTTTACATAATTAATCAAGGAGAAAGCAGAAAGCATAGAGTGTTTATATAAATATGAACACTGCCTTCACTTGAATAATTAATTCTAAATTGAGAACAAACTTCCAACGCATTCAAATTTTTATCTTTTCTTTTGGTAACAATATACTATGAGGCTCATATTAACTGGAAGGCCCTAAATTTTATTTGTTCCCTGCATGTGTAAGTTAATATTTAGTTTACAGGTAACATACCTTACTTTTGCAGAAAAAAGAATTTAATTTTAGAGTAGTCTCAAATCTCTTACAATTTATAAATAAAACTATGATTGAGCTCAGCAAAAAGGGAAGCAATTGTGCAAATGAGATCAGAATTCTGTCTTCCTTTCGACATGCTGCTCCCCTCTGTTCCTCCTTCTCTTCCCTAAACTTTCTCTCTCTGAAGATATGCCATTTCTTTTTTTTTTTTTTCATCTACGTAACAAGATTCACGATAACCTGCGGGATTCACCCACACTTTTCTAGTAGCTGCAGTGACTTGAGAAGTAGCAAACTGATGATGAGTCCTGAACTCACCCTCTTCTTAGGATGTCATGCTTGAACCAACACGAATCACACACAGTCTTCTGAACCAGACATGTGGCCCTCGAAGTGCACAAGGTCATGTGTGGAAAAGGAGATCACAGTATTATTATGTGGCTAACATCATAATTCCCAAACTGGAGAGTAGGCCACTGAGAACAAAATTCTGTAAGTTTCACTATTCTATGAGTTAAGCCCCTGCTACTAAATTGAATAGATATCACCAGTGTCAACCTAACTTATCCTCCCTGCTCCCCCATACTTTTAGATGAGTAAGTCCGTACTACTTACCTCTCCACAAATCAGCAGCAGCGTCAGGTTAAAAGGAGGACTGATTGGTTTATTTGTTTTCAGAGTTTGGATTTATGAAGCATTCCAACTGTACTTGGCACTATTTAATGAGTACACTGAGGGAAGCTGCCAAAATGTGCAGAGTATCCCTGGCAGAAGAGAGAAAAAAAAAAAGATGGCCTCATCAAATGGATCACATTCATGAACATCAAATTAGATTTAAAGAGAAGGGTGACATATGTTTGGGAGGAGGAATGTTTTAAAGGGTTAAATAGCCCTCTATAATAAAGTAGGATCTCAAGCTTTAAGAAACTGATTATTATTTGAGGATATAGGCCACAATCTAGATATTAAAATAGTGGCAGGAGAGTATGCTGCAAGAAAACACAGAGAAGGATCAAAAACTCGATGGCAGAACATCTAGGAGCAATAGCAAGTGGATAGATCACCCTGCAAAGAGGCAGATTTGAGCAGAGCAGGGATGAAAAAAGCATTTGTGTGCAGAAGCACAAAGCTGAGCATCAAAGGGCCTGAAAATGCTGGCAATGTTCTAGATTTCCATCTAACTTAGTGGAGATTGGAGCATGAAGAATACTTAGAAGCCATTTGGCCTAATCTCCTCATTTTGGACATGTCAAATCAGGATCCAACAGATTCTTAATGTTTAGGATCAGGCCTCATAATGTCAAGAACAGTACTGTTTTTTGAAGAGAAAATCTGAATTCATAATAAAAGAGACAAATAATCTTTTTTTAAAAAATTTATTTATTTATTCACGTTATGGCCGGCTCAGCCTGTCCTGGGGGTGGGGCTGGCACAGCATGTGGTGCCGGGAATCAAACAGCAGTCCCTGTGGTTGCCTAACCTTGCATAAGCAGGCACTTTAGACTGCAAAGCTATCTTGCTGGCCCTGAGAAAAATAATTTTTAGGGAAAGATAAACTTCCAGTAAATTTTGCCAAGAGTGTTTAATCTAATATGGTCTTTCTTCAACATCTCTTTCTAGTTTAGTAACACATGCTAAGAGTTTTCCAAAGTCAGAAGTACAAAAGTGTTGTTTCTAGTCACAAGAATTTATGATTTAATAAAATGGAGAGAAGTCAAGTAGTTGATGAAGAAAATAGTGACTAGAGCTAAAGGACTTCTCTAAAACATGCATCTTGGTAATTGGGCCACATATCAATGGGCAGATCAAGAAAAAGAGAGAGACGAAATGGAGAAGAGAAATGTTTTACTTTTCCAAGATACAAGTTTCACCCTAGAGAGGTTCTGCCCAACAGGCAAGATGGCATTTTTCAGCTACTCCTTTGTAGCAACCAAAGTAACAACAAAAGTGATGAGTGTTCTGTTTGTCAGTTGCGCGCTGGTTAACAAATGGTGTAAATGTGATTTCTGTATTTTTTCTCCTCTCTATTGGCTGGAAGGATAGAGATCTAAGGCCTTCAAGCAGACTGCCATTAGGAAAACGTGTGGATTCCTACATGACAATTTTGCAATAAGTTTTTCGTATTTGAGAAATATCTGCATTGCCCTGTCATTTGAGCAAGAAATAAATAGCAATATTGAACTACTAAAAGTTTAGGGGTTATTTATAAAGCTGTTAATATTACCCAATTTTATATAATAGACCATTTCCTTATATTGGTACCATTTGGATATGTTTGAAATGCATGATAATAGGTCAAGTTCTGAAAGGCATATGTTTGAATCAGGCGGTCTATTAGAAATGCATAATACACAGAAATTATAGTCCTTAGCATCTTTCCTGTTACACCAACATTTCTGTAGAGCTTCAGAGCTTTTCTGTCTCTTTGCATATCAGAAGACAAAGTTTTACAGTAAAATAATGATTTGTTCTTTGATTCAAGCCATGGGATCAAATTATATTATTAGAGTGAGATTTCCAAAGAACTATTGGGAATTGTGCAAGCAGATCTTTCTAACAGGCTTCTCTAAGTCATCTCCTTCAGGGCCAAGGCAGCCTAATTTGTTTGTGCCAACAAGAAAATATCAAAGAAGATGACCAAACCGCTGAAGAATCCCAACAAGAGGAGACAGCCTCTAGGGGCATTATTATAAGGAAAGGAACAGAGAATATCAGATCAGAAGAAGGCCGTAAATATAAAACGATCATCATGCTCAGCTCCTTCATTTTATATGAAGAAAACTGGATTTTTGTATTACTGTTACTGTGCTAATGAATGACTTGAAAATCCTCAGTCCTGACTTTAATCTACAGGATTTTCCACTAAGACACTCTGTATCTAGTTTGAGTTCATCACAGATCTACTTTGTGTGTGTATGTGTGTGTGTGTGTGTGTGTGTATGTGTGTGTGCGTGTGTGCATGTATGTGCATGTGTGTGTGTTCACTGCTCTCCTAATGTCCACAATTGTTATCATCTACTAGTTCAGACACACAGAATAC
>PVKN010039365.1:0-11071 GCA_004027915.1 Capromys pilorides | reverse complement strand
GCGTGCGCGCGTGCGCGCGCATGCGTGACCAGCTCTGCCCACCCTGGGGGCGGGGCTGGAGCAGCATGTGTTGCCGGGGATTGAATCCTGGTCCTCGCATGCTTGCCTAAGCTTGCCCAAGCAGGCACTTTGGACCACAGAGCTATCTCACCGGCCCTCCTGAGCAATGTCCGCAGCAACCTCCCAGGACCTCTGAAATTGAAGATTCCCAGAAGGCTCTCCTCACACACATGCCTGAAGAACTGAGGCACCACTTCTGACTCAATGTGTAAACCCAGTCAAATTCTCTTCACAGCATGTAATTACCTAGGGCTGGGGAGATAGCTCAGTAGAATAAGCACTTGCCTGGCAAATGCAAAGACCTGAGTTCAATCCCTGGTTCCGCAAAAAAATAAATAAATTCTTAGACTGATTTTCAACTTTTCATAAAAAGAGGAGATGAAAGAACAGTGCCTAGGGAGCATACCTGCTGCACAGCCCTTAGCAGAGGCCTCCAGTGGCGGAGAGGCCTCCGTGGCCTCAGAGGGCACTGCAGAGGCAGACGCTACCCTCCCTCAGCCACGGGTGAGGCCCCGGATGTGCTCTGGAGTTTGAGGGGCGCCATCTTGACCTCCACAGGGGTTGTACTGCTTCATAGTCCCAACAACACAGAAGGTTTTAGTATGGAAATTCCTCAAAAACTAAAGAGTTCCACCTGATACAACTATACTTCTTCTAGATATCTTCTCAAAAGAGTTAAAGCCACATCATACAGTGATTGACACACCTACACACACCCACACCCCCACATATTTGCACCAGCACAACTCACAGTAGCTAACCATGGAAGCGGCCTATCTCTCTGTCAAATGAATGGAGAAAGAGAATGTGTCTTTACACACAGTCGAGTTCTGCTCGGTTGCAAAGGATACTTCTGAGTCCTCGGTAGACAGGGGGTGAATCTGGAGGCCCCGGTGAAATAAAATAGACACAAAAGGTTAAAGTTCACAGGCTTTCTAGTGTGAAAACGCCAGAAAACACGCAGTTTAAAAGGCAGCACTATTGAGGGATGGTGGAAAATGGGGGTCAACTCTGGCGACGCAGTGGGGATCTGATGAAGGGGAGAGAGAGGACAGTGGCTGGGGAGCAAATGCAGCCACGGCGTGAGGTACACGCCGCCAGCACACTGACCATTCCTAAAAAATAAAGTTTGAGAAGGGCTTTTTCCTAACAGGACACAGTAAATCTCTAAAGCTTAATTGAAATACGACTTCTTCCCAGGCACTAAATCTGGGGCTTAGCTAAACACAACGTAGTTTTTGGAGCTGTATGGGTTTCATCCCCATAGAAAGATAGCTCAGACAGCTTTCTCACTGAGGAGTTACCTCAGCCAAGTGGAAGAGATCCTGTTTTAACTCACAGGTATGATTTCCCCCATGAAAGTGAGAACTGCAGTAGGACCTGGAAGTACATCTAATCAGGAAGTCTGTGGCCGTGCTGCGTGTCTGTAATCCCAACACGTGGGAGGCCGGAGCAGGACGACCGAAGCTGAGGCCTGGCCTAGACACTTAGGGACTCAAGGGGCCCCGGCAGTGAGTCCTAAACTAGAATCAGCAGCTTGGCACAGCGGTGCAATTGTGAATTCCAATTTTAATTCCAACAACTAGGGGGACCGAGGCAGGAGGATTATGAGCTCAAGGGCAGCCTGGGAAATTTCACAAGATCCTATTTTAAGATAAAAAAGTAAAAGCAAAGACAGAAAGCAAAATAAATGGTCTGGAGCTGGAACTTGGTGGCAGAGGGTTTTCCTAGCACACCTGAAGCCCAGAGACCAATCCTCAGTAACCCAGACGCACAAAAGCCTGTCTGTCATACACCACACGAGGGCAAGGTAGCACACAACAGCGGGGACGTGGCTTCAGAGAGAAAGAAACATCTGGAATTGTCATCCTCTGAAGAAGAGGAGAAACTGCCTATTCTACTATTTGAAATTCCTACCTTGACTGACACAGGAGCCCCACACTACATGGTAACTCGCTCCTCGAGCTGCTTCAGTGCCGCAGCCACTGCACACAGCTGGCAGCAGGCCACGGCTCCCTCTCCACACGCTCACCATCTCTCTGTGGAGAGGACTACACAGTTCCTCCTGCCACTTCTTGGACACAGACGCATGGTACATGGCTGTTATCCCAAGTCCCCCTGCCAGGCCACAGCAGCCCAGTGTGCACGGCTCCTTCCATTAGCCTAGCACACGCGGGTCACCTTTGTGGCATGCCCACCTCTGTCTCTGGTGACCACCGCTGTCCTATGCGATCTTTGGCTCTGTCTTCGTGGCCTATCTCATTCAATGAGGTGACCTTTGCTCTGTTGATGTTTTGACAAATGACAGAATTTCACTCCGCGCTCATGGCTGAATAGCATCCCATGGTGCCCCTGTGGCCCATGTCCTGTGTACACGGACACCAGTCCATGGACATGTAGGTTCTTCTGTCTGTTGGCCATGGTGCACTGTACATGGATGAACACGGGGGCACCTACGTCTCTTTGACAGACTGTCCTTAGCTTCACTTTAGACTTTCAGGATGGTTTGCATTGTGCACGTGTGTGCTTGTTGCTTTATTAAGGGTTTGTGTTATTACACCAGCCATTCATACAAATCGCAATACTTATCTCTGGCTGCCCTGAGGGCCAGCAAGTCACAATGCTTAGTGACTTGGTAACTTGAAAGCCTCACCCCAGGGGCAAGAACTCAGAAGCTCCTGAGATGATTCGGACAACCAGCCAGGCTGGGAAACACCAGGCTGCACACAGCAAAGCACTGGGTTCAGGGCACGGGTAGACCTGCAATTCTATCATCTTGTTTGACAGCCACGATGTTCTAACCAAGTCCTCTAGCATTAGAAAGCAGAGCACACGCCATGATCCAGAGAAAATGAAATCACACTAACTGCCAGTACCAGAGTCTTGTAGGGCAAGGCTTTGTGCTGTCGGCCAGCATGTGACTTCAGAGGACTTCTGGCTCTGATCTCAGGTAGAGTGACCTTGGATTCGCATGCCATCCTGTAAACAGCTGTTGTCCTGCAGCACTTATTAAGCTCCACAAGCTGTGATTTATGGGATTTACCTCTGAATAGAAGCATGACATAGAAAAACCACGAATGAACACTTCCACACCAAAATTTCAGCGTGCCCTGATATTAAAGGCCTCTCATGTTAGCACTGATTTCTAAAGAAGACCCTTGAGTTGAGATGAATTTGATGGCTGCCTTTTGCTTCACCTTTAATTTCATTTTTCCAACTTAAACCAGGGCGTGGCCTTTGAGCCAGGGTGGGGCATGGCTCCTCCCATTTCACATTGGCACACCCGGAACCAAATTCACAGGGTGTTGTAAGAGGCAGAGAGTGAACATGGGTGAACTGGTGAAAAGTGCTCAGCAGAGTCGGCTCCTGAGCTGTCACACAGTGCCACGAGCTCAGCAGCTGAACGCCACAGGTGCCACCTCCTTGTCATCAGGCCATTAGCCAGCACCTGCAGACTCATCCCCATCTCTGCACAAGGTGCTGGGCGAGAGCCATGTAAGGAATGGATGAAAAGGACAAGACCCTGCTATTGGTGACACTTTGGGAGAGGAAAGAGACATGCGCACCACTTCAGGGCAAAGCCAGGGCCCCAGAGACAGCCGTGGAGACCTGGAAGACACCACGGCTATTTCTGTGTAGTGAGTGATGCAAAGATCAGGAGGTCTCCACTGGGGCCCTGAGCTTGGACCATAGCACAGACAGTGCCATTCAGAAGGACATCAAGGGAGGACCCTGAGCCTGGGGGCGTCGCCACCAGAGAATTTCTTACCCCATAGGAAAGCATTCAGAGAGAAAGCTCAACCACCAGATACCCACGTTTACCAGTATCTGGCTTTTCTTGCCTTTCATACCCTCAAGATACCAGCTGACGGAAAGAATCTGAATGTCTCTGCTTATTAGCTTTGCGAAGCTATCCCAGGAAAGCAGTATCCCACAGTGGCGTTGGAGAAGGATCTGCATGCTCTAAAATCAGGCAGGTTGGCAATGGGAAAATACAGCTCTGCCACTGAATAAGGACGGGGCAGCCCAGAGAGGAAGCTCTGCTGGCAGCTGCCCGACCCATAAGCAGATGGCCATGGGCACCAGGGCTGTGCTGCCCATTCGTGCCGCGCTGGGGCTCTGCGCAGGGGAAGCGTCCTCCTCTGGCTGCCCTTCCTTGGAAGCATATTGCTAGCACAGGAGGGGAAACTGCGGACTGCTGCCAAGGGGAACCGAGATGGCCTTTTACCATCTAGGCTGCTGCTGCCTCCCGGGTGGGCAATCTGGTGCCACTCAGCGACCAAAGAGCGCCTTAGAGACGCCCATGCCGGGACAGGGAGTATAGGACACACTCGATTCCAAGATGCTCAGAAAGTGGCAACACCTGAGCCCCCAGCCAGCAGCGGGATCTCAGCTCACCACGGCCAGGCGACTCCTAAATCCAGGCTGTGGCACAGGATTGCTTCCTGTTTTAGAATTCTTATTTTGGTAGCATATGGTTACCCAAGTACATTTGTGTTTTCCAGAAAGTGTTACTGGATGACTAGGTTTGCTACCTGAAGGGTCGTTACCCTAACAATCTACCTGAGTATTTTAAACTGCTAAAAATTTAATTATTATGGTATTTAGTACTAGGATAAAACCAGGAGTGACACGTGCTAAGCAACTGTTCTACCACTGAGATATATGCCCTGTCCTTTCTCATTTGTTTTGAGACAGGATCTCACTAAGTTGCCCAGGCTGATCTCAAACTTATGATCCTCCTATCTCAGCCTCCCAAGAAACCGGACTACAGATGTGCAGAAGCACATCTAGCTTTAATTTTTAGTTCATTTTGTTGCATATAGTTAAAGTTTACAATATATTGAAATGTCTATAGTAAGTACAGTGAATACTAGCTAAGCTACAGAATAAAGCAAATTAACATATCTGACAGTCACTGAGTGCTGTATTGTGTGTGTTGTGTTATATGTGTGCACGTGTGGTGCTCATGCACGGTGTGTCATGTGGGAGCACAGTGTGTGTATGTGGTATGGTACGTGTAAGCATGTTTTGTATGTCTGCATGTGTGATTGTGTGGTGTGATATGTGCATTCATGTGTGATATGTGTGTATGCATGGTATGTGTGCACGGCGTACATGTGCTCGGTGTGTTTGTATGTGTGCTATATATGTACATGTATGATATATTGTGTGGTATATGCACATGCATGTGTGTTATGTGTTGTGTGAGCATGGTGTGTGTGTGCATGCACGCATGGAAAGCACACATAGATGATATCTGTGTGCTTGTGCATGTATGTTTGATGTGTTTGTGTACATATGTATGGTATGTGTGCATGCATGGTGTGTGTGCTTGGTGTATTGGTGTGTGTGTTTGATGTGTTTTTTACATGCGTGTGCATGATGTATGTGTTGCTATGTGCGCATGTTTGGTGTGTGTGTATGTGTGAATGATGTGTGTGGTGTGTTGCTTAATGTGTTTGTGTGCATATATGTGGTGTGTGTGCATGTATGATGTTATGTGGCATGGGTGCATGATGTTTGTGATGTGTTCGTGTGGATGCATGTGGAATATGTACATGTGTGATTTGTGTGTGGTACAGGTACATGCATGTGTGTTATGTGTTGTGTGAGCATGGTGTGTGTGTGCATGCATGCATGGAATGCACACATAGATGATATCTGTGTGCTTGTGCATGTATGTTTGATGTGTTTGTGTACATATGTGTGGTATGTGTGCATGCATGGTGTGTGTGCTTGGTGTATTGGTGTGTGTGTTTGATGTGTTTTTTACATGTGTGTGCATGATGCATGTGTTGCTGTGTGCGCATGTTTGGTGTGTGTGTATGTGTGAATGATGTGTGTGGTGTGTTGCTTAATGTGTTTGTGTGCATATATGTGGTGTGTGTGCATGTATGATGTTATGTGGCATGGGTGCATGATGTTTGTGATGTGCTTGTGTGGGTGCATGTGGAATATGTACATGTGTGATTTGTGTGTGGTACAGGTACATGCATGTGTGTTATGTGTTGTGTGAACATGGTGTATGCATGTGTGGAATATACACAAGGATGATGTGAGTGTGCGTTCGCACTTGGTGTATGTGTGCTTGATGTGTTTGTGTATTGTGGTACATGTGTATGCATGATGTATACATGGTTTGTGTATATAGTGCAGTGTGCTTGGTGTGTTTGCATGCATGCACATGGTGTGTGCACATGTGTGATGTGTGTGGCATGTGCATGACATGTGTGCATGAATGTGCGGTATTTGTGCATGTGTGGTGTGCGTGATGTGTGTGGTATATGTGTGCATGTGTGTATACTTGATGCGTGTGCATATGTGTGCTATGTGTACATGTGTGGTGTGTGTGTGTGTGGTGTGTGGGAAGGGAGGGGTGATCTGCTCATGCTCCATCACAGCACAGCGAGGAGTTGTTACTGGCAGTCCTCAAGATGCGCATGGAGGCCCTGCCTCCTCCTCCTCCTCCTCCTCCTCCTCCTCCTGGTCCTCCTCCTCCTCTTCCTCTATCTGTGCTGAGCTGCATCCTCTCAGCCCCATCTCCATCCCCACTGTTCCACACCATGCCCTGGAACCACTGTTTCATTTCCTATCTGTATACTTAACTTTCTTCCTTGTTTCTTGGGCTCCGCATAGAAGCAAGAGCCTAGCCTGGTTTATTTCACTTCCCGTAGTGCTTTCTAGTTCTATTTCTAGTTATATCCATGTGGTAGCCAATAGCAGAACAGTTATATTTTCCAACTTCCTCCTGAAATTTGTGGTCTTCTCTTTCTGTGGTGTTCCTCATGCTGCAAACATGTATCTTAGCCAGATGACATCAGAACACACTTAGTACACCACAGCACACACACCCACAGACACGCAGGCTGGCCTCCATTTACGTCACGCTACATACAGAAACTTCTGGCTTCTATCCTTAGGTATGATTAACTGAGTGTCAGTAATCAGGACATCGAACTTTTGAAAGTCACTCTGATATGAGACAGATATTATTCTAATATAAACTATATTCACATAACATTTGACTATTTGCACTTTTAAATTAGTTGTAAATATAGTTGAGAGCTAGCTCCTCTCTGAACAGAACAGTGAAATCAAAGCAAACGTAGCCAATGTCTTGTTGCCGTATGTTGTTCCACTATTGAATACCCCAGCATCTACCAGAAAAATCACTGTGGAAGAATAGCTCCTCACACCTCTAGCACCACAGAAGCCACAATGCACCCCTGACTTCATAAATTATGTCACATTATTTTGTACAAGTAAATAACATTGTATCACATAAATATATGGCTTTATGAAACATAAGACACAGTAAATATTTTGAAGAGGTCAATGTCACAATTAAGGGAAATAATAACAATACATAACTCATTAAAATGAGATTCTAATAAATCAGCCCCAAAATATAAAATGAGAAACGTGCAAGTAAGACAAGCGGCAAGGAATGGGGGTGAGTGCAGATGAAGTCTGAGAAGTTAAAAGCTGAATAGACTCATATTTACTCACAGCCACTGAGTGCATCACCCCGCACTGGCCCCGACCTAGGAAACCAACACTTGGGCGACGTGCTCTTCTCATTTCCACAGCGAGGAAGAGATCGCACTCTACTCTGAAGGACAAAACCCCACCTCGCCTCTGCCTAGCTCAACCTCAGAGAGCACATGTGCCTGCCCAGGTGCGGCCCGTGCTCGGAGTGGCTCTCTCTTCGTTAGTGGCATCAGGATATTGGTGGTCCTCACGGGATTCACTGGGACTGGCTGGGCAGACCCAACTCTTCCACTAAGTGTAGTTTTGATAGGAGGAGTGGTGCAGATGGGGAGTTCAGCTTCTAAAATACTTAAGATTAATGACATTCCCCCTGGGCAAATCTACTAGAACCAGGGTGGGCATAGCCCACAGGCTGGGGGGCAGCGCCCACCCACTCACTGCCCCTCTCCTCCACAGCTGATGCCAAGTCGGTTTGCATGAGCACCTAAAGCTAAAAGATGAGTCAAGACCCACAGCTGGTAGGGTTAAATCATTTCAACCTAACCTATTTAGAATATACCTTTATTTTAAATCATCAAGCCCCACTTCCTGGAAGAACTGCTCAGGGGAAATCCTTCTCAGAACAAATACGTAAACCAACCGCACATAGTTACCTTCTCCCAGATAAACACAGCCCGTATTCTGCAGTAACCCTGTGCCACACTAAACACAAGGGGCTCAGAGCGGAAACGCGAGTACCTCCGGCCAGGGCCTTCGCTTCCAGTTCCGCCATCTGCTTCTTGTAGGCCCGCAGTGCTGCCTCTTTGAAGGAGGGACGGACTCTCTTTGGCTTTGCGGCTTCCACTGGCAGCTCCGTGATGTTTTGGTTTTCATCTTCCTGTAACTGCATCTCTGCTGCCGGCTCGGTTTCAGGCTCCAGCTCCCCTTCCCCGGCCACCTCTTCTCCAGGCCCCTCGTAACCCTCGTCCTGTGGGGTTTCATATGGCATCTCATACAAAGGGGGCTCATACTCCTGCATGGGCTCATCCATTTCGGTCACACTAGTCCTGTTTTCCAGCTTGGCAAGGACTTGTTCCATCACTTCCACATAATCGGTTTCGTCATCGACCACGGGCTGGCTGTAGCCCTCCTCCTCCTCCTCCTCCTCCTCTGCTTTGTAGTAATAGGGCTCGGTGTAGACCTCTGAGTCAAGGGTGGTGCTGGACTCGTTTGCGGTGGACTGCGACAGGGTCCGGAATCTCCCCGTGAGGGAGGAGCCACTGTCGTCACACCCGCTGAGGCTTTGTGTGCTTTTGTTCCACACGACTTCCAAGGCTGACTTTGCCCTCTGCAGCGTAGACCCAAACTTGGGGAAGCTGAAGGTCTTGTCAGAGAGGTCAATGCTTAATCGACTGTGCCAAGGCTTGGGCGGGGCATCCTCGGAATCATCACTCTGCAGCTCGCTCTGACTTCGGTACATCACGGACAACTGGCTTTGGTTCTGGTGCAGCTCATTAGAATTAGCTGCCTGGTAAGAATCGTACTGGCCGGCCCACTGGCCTTGGGGCTCATTATCCAACCCAGGGCACGGGGATGAATTGTCATCTTGGGTGAAATCGTAGCTCTCAGAGTCATCCTGGAGGTCACCGTGGCACTTTCCCAAGTCTTCTAGGTCTTTACCCAAGACGTCCATCTGCTGGTCAGACAGACTGTTTGTGTCATAGTCAAAAGCATCCTGGGTGGATGAATCCAGGCCTAAATCAGTCCCTTGCTCTGCTTGGTCCCACTCCTTCCACGGAGAGAGGTCCTCGTGGAGAGAGAGCTGCGAGTCGCTGTAATGGCTCCGGTCTGCAGAGGCGCACACCACGCTGTTGCTCATGCCGCTGTCCACCGTGTCTGCGTTCTGAAGCTCCCCGGGCACCTGGACACCTGGGGCGCTCCCGCCCAGGCGCTGGTCCTGAGGGCCGCTGTACCCTGCCAGCGTGCCGTCTTGCCTCCTCTGCCACAGCTCCCTGTCTGAGGAGGACAGAAGCGAGCTCCCATTAGTTCTAGCAAAAATCTGGTTCTCTGAAAAATCTTCTGAGTAAGACTGACATAATTTAGAAAAATCCGACTCAGAGCGGCTGAGCTTAGCAGTGAAAAAATCGCTCTGTGAGTGCCAGAGGGGCGTGGCAGCTGCGTACGGGGCCGCGGTTTGCTTCTCCAAGTTATTTGGCTCTGGCAGCTGCGAAGAGCTTCGGTCGGGCCCTGGTTTGTTTGCAGCTCTGCTGCTGTTCACAGTTTTATTCTTAGATCGAGCGCTGTGTGCCTTCGAGCTCGGCTTGGAAGCGCTCCCCTTGGCTGCGGGCTCCGGCCTGCAAGGCGCGGCGCGGCCGTCCCCGGGGAGCTCAGATTCCAGCTCCCTGTCGCTGTCACCAGGTGAGCGCCAGCTGTTCCTCCACGCTCTGGGCTCGGGAACAGACAGCTTCATGTCCATGCTTTCGTAGGTCTGGGAGGACGGGATGCCTTTCTCTCTCCTCTCTCTGATATCGTAAGTCAGAATATCCGTTGCGACGCCAACGCCCGTTCCTTTGAGTTTATAAGATTTTTTTAAGACAGAATCCCTCTGCTGAGGGGTTTCAAAGTACACGAGGATGGGCCGAGGCTTAGCGTTGGAACAGTCCCTTGGGTGCCCCACTCTCTGAGCAAACTCGATTTTGGCCGTGTTGGGTGCATCCGAGAAGCCCATTTTCTCTGCGAGAATCTGGTACACCACGTTTTCCGTGTGCTCGAACCGCTCCTCGGGCACGTTTAAGAACCTCAGGCTGGCGTTGCTGCCCGCACGGCCCAGGCACCGGATGTAGTCGTGGATGTCCCTGGTCTCGCGCCGGGACTGCACGAAGCCGGTCCGCAGCTGCTCGATCTCGCTCTGCACCACCTCCACGCTGCTGGAGATCTCGTCGATGGAGAGCCGGAGGGCGTCCACGTGGCCGCGCAGCTCCGACAGCTCCGTCTCGATCTGGCTGATGCCCTGCAGCTCCTTGAAGATCATCTCCATGACGTCGTGGGTGTGGCTGAGGCAGCCCGAGGAGCTGAAGCCAGGCTCCAGGGCCGGCGCCTTGGGGCGTCGCGCCGTCCTGTCCAGAGACTTGCTCCTTATGCCCCAGCTTCTCTTCGCGGTGCTCAGCTCCGGGTCTGAGGAGACGCATTCCTGGCTCTTCTTCCACTTGCGCAGCTTCCCCAGGGCCCCCAGCTTGAGGCCGTGCCGCGTGCGCTCCCCGTCAGAGCTGCCTTCCGAGGGGGCCAGGCTGCTGGAGCTCTTGCGGCTGCGCCCCACCGGCATGGTGCTCGCGGCGTGGGGCTGCTCCTCGGCGCTGCGCCTCAGCTCACTGAGAGATTCGGAGTAAGAACTCTCCGCGGAAGACAGCTCCGGGGGCGCATCCTGCTGGCCAGCGGCGGTCACGGGAGGGCGCTTCCGCAGCCCGTTGGCGACTGCCACGCGGTAGCTGAAGGTCGGAGAGAGGGAGAAGTCTTGGCTCACCCCGGCGGCTGCTGCTGC
>PVKN010039364.1:0-10891 GCA_004027915.1 Capromys pilorides | reverse complement strand
TAAGATGTTGCCCTACCTGGGGCTGCTGTTTGGAGGGGTGCTGAAAGCACTCTGCTGCACTCGGAGAAAACTGTCTGCTGCTCCAGAGGGAAGGCCTCGCGCTGGCCAGAGGCGTTCTCCTCGCTTTGCTTCCTGCTCAGCTGCTTTTGTGTTTGAGGGTTTGGTGCTCAAGTGGCACCATGTTAATTTATTGCTTGAGTACAACTGTAAGGGGTGCAGCGGGCGTGCCTGCCCCACGGCGGAGTGGCAGAACCCTGGCCATTGCTGCTTCTTTCCCTTCTGCTGCCAGTTACCAGAGCTTTGTGGCCCAGGAGCTGCTATAGCCTGGGGCGGGGCCATGCCCTCCTCTCCCCTTTGCTGTCCCTTCTTTCTGCAGGAAGGACACTGGAGGTGGCCAGGCCCCCACTGGAGAGGGAGGCAAGCTCTGTAGACACAGGCTTTTCCTAACCAATGCCACAAGGTTCAGGCTGGTGGCCTGGGACCACCGTGCTGCCTTAATAAAGATTCTGGAAGAAATTTGCCTGTGGGATTTCATGACATTGTCAAAAGGCTACTTCTACGAAGTGGGAAACATGGATTGCCTTTTCTGTAAAGGGCTTGGTGGCTACATGGCCTCTGCTCCCCTGTAACGTGTGCATTCCTAAAAATCACCACTGGGCATAAGTGCAGGACAGAACCCTCAACTTATAGGAGGGGACTTAAAGATAGTGTTTCAGGGGCTGGGGAGACAGTTCATTGGAATAAGTGCTTGCCTGGCAAGCGCCAGGTCCTGAGTTCAAACTCTGGTGGTGTACACACCTATAATCCCAGCACTTGGGAGGCTGAGGCAGGAGCATCAGTGAGTTCCAGACCAGCCTGGGCTACAAAAGTGAGCTCAAGGCCAGCCTGAACTGCGTAGCGAGACAAAGACGCGGTGTCTCTCTCTCAGGTCTCCAGGGGTGGAGTGTGCAGGAGTTCAAAGCCAGCTTGGACTTCACAGTAATACTGGCTCTAAGGGTGGATCAAACCAAAAACACAAAGGGCTTATTTTTTTAAAAAAAGATGTTCAGGACAAAGATGCTGTAGGAACATGGCCTCTGAGGCACAGCCAGGCTCTGAAGGTTGCATGTTATGTGGCGGTAGGAGTGCCACCACCAGATATGGCTGCCCGTGGGGAGCTGGGCTCCAACAAAAGTGGTGCACAGCACCTTACCACAGAGACACCTTCAGTCCTCGTGACTTTCTGTGGATGCTGAAATTTTAGTTTTTCATTCTGATTACAAGATAGTTTTCTCCCAACCACTTAAAAATAAAAAATGCCACTGTTCACTGGTTGCAAAACCATTCTTTGGCCCTAGTCCGTCCACAAATGGACTAAAGCTCCACTGGCCAGAGACTAGAGAACCTGTTGGTGCTGACCTAGATCTGATCGCTCCCAGCCCCTCTGGCACTCCCCCCTCCCCCCCTTGCAAGCAGCCTAGGCAAGGAAAGCCTGTAGATTAAGGGGTGGCAGCTCCTGAGCAAACTCGGTCAGAACCCACTCCCAAAGAAGGGAATGAAGCAGCCTGCTGGCCACCTGCAGCTGGAGGGTAGAAGACCCTGTCAACGATAACAAATACTGAGTTTCAGGGCCAACAAGACAACTCAGTGGACTAAGCGCCTGCTTAGGCAAGTACAGGGACCGGGATTCAATTCTGGACACAACATGCTGCGCTGGCTCAGCCCCTGCGTGCACTGAGCTGGCCACCAAGTCTGTGCATGATGGCACACTACACACGCCTGTAATCCCAGCTCTGGGGAAGCTGAGAGCAGGATCACCGAGTCTGAGCTGCATTGTGAGATTATCTGAAATACATGAAAAACACCCCAAACTTTCAATAAATACCTGTCTTTGTTTTTACCCACATGACAGCACCCAGTAAATAGCCGCTGCTGGGCCCGGAGGGCAAGGGGAACCCAGGGGGACCTGCAGCCTGTCTTCCCTGTCAAGCACTGGTAGCCACAAATGCCCTGTGTCTTATTACTGTCCCAATAAAGGTT
Source organism: Capromys pilorides (assembly GCA_004027915.1). Classification (NCBI taxonomy): domain Eukaryota; kingdom Metazoa; phylum Chordata; class Mammalia; order Rodentia; family Capromyidae; genus Capromys; species Capromys pilorides. Next base: position 8,872 of record PVKN010039364.1, on the reverse strand, counting down.
CAGTGCCACCTTTGGTCACTAAGAAGGCACCAGGGCAGGTGACTGCTGTCCTCACTCCATGGCGATGGGGACGTCTTCCACATCTCGAGGAATGGCACTTTGAAGCTCGCGCCTGATCTCAGGGGACAGCTGCGGGTGGGGCTGCAGCCGGAGCAGTTCCAAGAGGGCCTCCTTCTGTTCTGAAGCCAAGTCGGCTTTGTAGCGCTGGGCCAGGGTCAGCAGGCACTGGTGCCAGAGCACAGGCAGCTCACGTTTCTCCGTCCGGAAGCCCAGGAAGTGGAAGACCAGGGCATCCAGTACCCGGTAAGGTAGTGCATACTTTTTATCCAGTAGCAGCCGTAGGAAGATGCTGTTGGCCCCACTGTACTCCATCTCTGCAATCTTCAGCATGGCAGCGCTGGGGGGAAGGGTGGGACCATGGAGGTGGGGCCGAGGGCGGGTTCATGCCCCTCTCCAGGAGTCCCAGCTATTGTATTCCCAGAGCCACAAGAGGCAAGAACCCCTCCTTGCCCATCCAACCTTATTATCACAATCCCTGGACTCCAGCGATCATCTTTACATAGGGCTACCTCACGACACTGCAGTGGCCTAGCCTGAAGGCCTTGCAGTGTCCAGGTAGACCAAGGACTTCCTGGGGTCCACATGCCTTGCTATCTGCACCCTGACCTGTTTCTTCCTCCCTAATTCCTTCCTTTCCAGGGCTATATTCTTAGGTTCTCCTCTCCACTCTGGCCCCACAGCCAGGTCTTGGTCCTGTTCACAGATGCCTAGGGAGGTCCTCCTGCTCCATGCCGCCAAGGTTACCTGGAGTGCAACACTGGGATGGAGCACTTGGTTATGATGCTGCCCACGATGATGGCTTCCCGGAGCGTACAAGTGCCTGACTCACACAGTGGGATCAGGATTCCTGGGAGGGGCAGAAGGCAGGCAGTTTTAGTAGGGTGCCAGAGGGGTAAACAGCAGCAAGCACCCCTGCCCACTCAGGGACTCCCTGGGCCAGCCACGCAAGTTAGGGCCAGTCCCTGGGCACCCACCTTTGAACCAGGCCCCAGGCTTGAACAGGGCCTTCTTCAGGGCCATGTAGAGGTGAAAGTTAAGCCGCTTGTACTCTGTTATGTCATCACGCACCCGGGGCAGCAGGACAAGGTTGTAGAAGCGCTGGGCCATGCGTTCCTTCAGGTTAGAGGCAAAGATCCTAACGGTGGGAGTTCCAAGGCTGTCACAAGACAGCCTGGTCCTGGGCCCTGAATTGCCACCGTACATGGCTGAGCATGGTAAATGAGGAACCTTTTTGAGGGGTGTGTGCGAGTCATGCACGTGCAACCCACAGGTCAGCTCACAGTGGCCAGCAGGGCTCAGGAAGTGTGGGAAGCAGTCTGCACTGTCTGCCTTTACACTTGAACTACATCCTTAGTCCAGTCTTTGGGGCAGTCAGCTGGGCCTCAGCCCCCAAAATGCAAGAGGAAAAGCTAGGGAAGTGGTGATGCGGGGAAGCACTGAGATTGCAGGGGACAGAGCCCCCACGTGGTATCCACGCTGGGAATAGCTGGCAGTCCTGCTCCTCACCCGAAAACTTGGCTACCCCAGCCTGTTGTGCTACCTGGTGGCCTGGTACATGGCGGCTGCAGTCCAGGCCTCAGGCTCCGTGATGTAGAGGATCTGCTCCCAGTTGGACAGTGCAGGGATGATTTTGAAGGCCTTGGGCAGCTTCCCACTGCGATACTTAGACAACACCTGCGGCAGGGGATAAAGTCACCATCTCCATTAAGACATGTGGCTCAGTGGTCTAAAGCGCCTGCTTAGGAAAGCTTAGGCAACCACAGGGACCGCGATTTGATCCCCAACACCACATGCTATGCCAGCCCCACCCCCAGGGCAAGCTGAGCAAAACAACAAAAAAGACGTGGCGCGTGCCATGTGCCAAGGCCTCATCAGGGTGCTCCTCCCATGTGGCTACACAGGCTCCTCTCGCCAGCTCTGCAGGAAGGTGCTTTAGCACACCCCCACTTCCACGTGGGAGCCTGAACCCACATCTCTGATGCTTGCTCTTGGCCACCACATGCCACTGGAGACACATAAGGACTAGGGATGCACAGGGTGCTCCCCACCCCCGGTGAGGCTGACTCACCACAGCGACTCAGCTCTTACCTCTCGGACTCCTCTGTAGACCCCCAGGACCCGGGGGTCCAGCTGTGGCACAGGGAAGCCTGACACTTCTGACATGACTGTCTCAACTTCCGTCTGCTTCTCAGTCAGCTTCTCCATGATGATGTCAGCCAGGGTACGCCTGGAGAGGGGAAGGGAGAGCTGAGGTCATTGTCCCAGAAGCTCCAGGGTCCTCTCAAGGTCCCTATGAGCACCAATAAACAGTGGTCCTGTGGGGCAGTGAGCACCACCTGCCCCAAGTTCCTGTACAGGAAGAGGACAGAATTCCCTCCATGCCAGACGAAGCTGGCAGGGCAAAGCCCTCAGGCTTCCACCCTGGCTCTTTAGCCCCAAGTGACCAGGACACGTTACTCTCCTCCTCTGTGCCCGTTTCTTCTGCACGAGGCTGGGGAATAAAAATGGTGCCGCTTTTGAGTGTAACACAGAGTACACAACTACACACAACACGTGACGTGGAACTGCTAGCACCTAGCAAGTGTGAAACTTCACACCCACCCACCGCGTGCTGGCAAAAACACAAGGGCGCTCTAGCAACAACTCCCAGCCCAAACTCTTCAGTGTCACACACATCGAGATTACCTGCCAAGATTTCAGTCTGTAGTGATTACTAGGGACAGGTTTTGATAGGAACTTTTCCCACTTGAATTTTTTAAGTTTGGGGTCAGTCTAAACAACTTAGCCAGATCGTATCTCAAAAAGTAAAAAGCCTGGTGATGTATCTCAATGCAAAAGCCATGGATTCAATTCTCAGTATTACAGGTTAAAAAAAAAAAAAAAAAACCCTGTGGAATATTCTCTATTGCCCAGATTGATTATATTTTCCACGTTCTCTTCAGTTCCCTTAAACAAAGGCTATCAAACATACCCCCCACCCCCAAATCTTGATATGTGGCCCCTGCTGGCCTTTACTCACAATCCTGGCTCAGCCTCCTGAAGTGCTAGTTTGAGGGCTGGACCACCAGTGGTGGCCACCAGGCACTGCCCAAACCATCCCATCTTACAGATGCAGAATTATCATCCCCGGGCTATGGTATGGTACTGGTGCCTTCAAAGCCTCCTGACGTATGTAAAGCTGGGGCACAGCCTGCTGGGACAGCGCTTGCCTGGCATGCAAAGGGCCTAGGCTCCATCCCAGCACCTCTAGTCTTTCAGATTCTGAAGCTAAGGGGTGCTACAGTCCTCTTCAGACTCAAGTGACTGCTGAGGCCGATGGCTCTAGTTCTGCTTTCTCAGAGCGTGCCAGGAGTCCCTCTTCTAGCAGCTAGTCCCTTCTTTACTGCTGTAATGATCAGGATTACTTGTGAAACAGGCATCCTGAGGCACTGGGTGGGACTAGGGCCAGGGACAAGCACTCAGACTGAGTTCACACTCTGTGACATCTGCAGCCACCACTGGGCATCAGTGCGTGTGTGAGGGTCACACCTCCCACCTTCCTTCTGCGCACTTCAGCTGATGTGGGAGGCCACCCAACCATCTTCTCATAATGTCACAGCAACCAGGTGCATTGACCTCAAAACCCTCCCAAAGGCCCGAGGACAACAGTGTCTCTCCACCACTACAGGGGCAAACTGGTCCAAGGCCCTCATCACAGATTCCCTTCCCCAGAGCCAAAGGTTCTGGAATTTGATCACAAGCAGGTTCTGGAACTGGCATTTCTTATAGGTGGGAATATGATCAGCATGGTTCACACACCTATAATTCCAGCACTCAGGAGACTGAGGATGGAGGATCTCTAGTTCAAGGCCAGCCTGGTCCGCAAGTCTCTGTCTCCAAAAATAAAAATAGGAGCTGGTGGTGGTACAGGCATATTGGTGCCTATGATCCCAGCACTTGGGAGGCTGAGGCAGAGCACTGCTTCAAGTTCGAGGTTAGCCTGGGCTATAGGGCTGGCCAGATAGCTTAGCGGACTACAGCACCTGTTTAGGCAGGCACAGGGACCAGGGTTGGTTCAGTCCCTGGCCCATGCTGGCTCTGCCCCTGGGGCTAGCTGAGCTGGCAAGTGAGACTGGGAGTGGTGGTATGTGCCTGTAATCCCAGTGCTTGGGAGGCTGAAAACAGGAGGATTGCTAAGAGTCTGATCCATGTAGTGAGACCCTGTAGTAAAAAGAGATTTACAGGGATGATCTGCTTAGGTCCCCCTCAGATAGGAGCTTTCTTTCCCCCAGTGAACATATTCTGCTCATATAACAAAAAAATAAAATAAAATAAAATAAAAATAGATTTAAAAAAAGTTCAAGGCTAGCCTGGGCTATAGAATGAGCTCAATGCCAGCCTGAACTGCAGAGTTAAGAAGGATTTTTTTTTTTTTTTTGCTAGCTCAGGCTGCCTTAATGGTGAGTCTGGTGCAGATTGTGGAGCAGGGGATCGAACTGCAGTTCCCTGCGCCTGACTGAGTTTGCCCAAGCAGGCGCTTTAAACAACTGAGCTACCCAGCAAGCCCTGGTGAACTACAGAGTTGAGACCGTTTCAAAAAACAAAAACAAAAAACTCTGAGGGGCTGGGGAGATAGCTCCATGGCACAAGTGCCTGCCTGGCAAGTGCAAGGTTGTGGGTTCAAACCCCAGTCCCGCAAAAAAAAAAAAAAAAAAAAAAAAAAAACCCTCTAACTGGAAGCAACTCCCCACCCTGAGCTCTGAGCCCCCAAGACATTTGGCATTATCTCTTGGAGTCACTTTTTTCTTTAAAATCTTGTATTTATTTGCTACAGGGTCCCACTACACAGCTCAGACTCAGTGATCATCCTGTCTTAGCCTCCCCAGCACTGGGATTACAGGCATGTGCCACCACATATGGTCTTGGTGGGCCATTTAGTGCAGCAGGTGGTACTGGGAATTGAACCCAGGTCCTCGAGCTTGCCAGGAAGGTGCTGAGACCACTGAGTTATCTCCCCAGCCTCTGGTGTCACTTTTGGTTATCACAATGAAGCTACTAGAACTACAGGGTATGCGTCAAAAGATTTTTGCTAAATACCCATGTGTTCAGAGTGACTTAGCCCCAACTGCCACTAATACTGGGGTTGAAAGTTCAGGATTAAACACACTTCAGGGATGAAAGAGATCAGTCCAAGGAAGCAGCACACTGTGATCTAAGGCAATGGGATGAGGGGTCTCCCCTGACAGAAAAAGGCCCTATGGCTGTCTGCCTGGGCAGTGGGGAAGCTCTAGAACACTCAGAATGAGAGGAAGTAAGTATTTGGAGTTTGGGCCAGTTGGGACAGTCCCCCACAACTGGCCATGCCAAAAGGCCAGGTAGGCCTTCCCAAAGTTATGAATTGTGGTTGCCAGGCACTTGCTTCTCTGTAGCAACTTTCCATCAGGTCCTACTCCCTAGGCCCCAACACTACCTGGCGGGAGGGTTTTTGTTCATAAACATTTCAATGGCACGTTCGTCCTCAGGGTCCACAACCACCTCTGCATGGTGGCTGACCCCTGTCATTTTGGCTGCCTTCTCCAGGGTGGGCCACTCTTCGTCCTCCTCATCTGATCCATCCTGTGGCTCTCCTGACCCTAGAAGAGGAGACATAAAGTAGATGAACATGTAAGGAGTGGGCAAGGAATTTAGCCAATCAGACTTTAACAGTGGTGTGTGACTGGTATGCTCTGGACAGACACAGATGTATGCAAAGACCGGGGGGGAGGGGAGGGGAGGGGAGGGGAGGGGACGGAGACACACGACGATGTGTGCTATCTTCCTGTCCCCATGACTTGCAATCGTGCTTTAAAAAATGTGACAAATGAAACACTGAGACAGCAATGTCAGTAATGATTAACATACCACCCTCAGTAAGGTGGCAAGAACTACTTTTTTTGGGGGGGTACTAGGGATTGAACTCAGGACCTTGCACTTGCCAGACAAGCACTTATTCTACTGAGCTATTTCCCCAGCCCGAACTACTCTATTTTGTATGTATGCTATTTGGTTAACCCTGATAAACAAGGAAATGCTATTATCACACTCAGCACCTAACAAGATGAAGAACACCAACAATGTGAGACAGTGTGTGATAAAAACTAAACGAGAGAGAAGGGTTAGACAATTGTCTCCACACCAACAGCCTCACTGCTTAAAGGGGCATTTCCCTTTTTAGCTCCAGACCCTATTTCTAGGTGCCTCCTAGAGAGCTGCTTCTGAATCAGCCCACAGGCGCTTCCCATTTCAATGGTTATCAACAAGACTTATTCGCTTCCACTCCTGGGTCTACTTGCTGCATCCCTGGCTCATCCACCCAGTGCTCAACCTGGGAAGGAGTCCTACCTTGTCCTCTGCCCCAGCCTTCTACATCCAATCTGCCACAACTGCGCCCTATTGATTCTGCCATGCAGTGTCTCAAAAACCCTCCACAACCCTGGCAAAGCCTGCATCAGCACCATTCACAATGAGCTTCCAGAAACACCCATGCCATCGGCTCTACCCTCCAAATTCTTTTTCGTTGTTTTTGTTTTGAGGGACCGCGGATTGAACTCATGACCTTGCACTTGCCAGGCAGGCACTTGTGCCACGGAGCTATCTCCCCAGCCGCTAAATTCTATTATACTTATATATATATATTATGGCTGGCTCAGCCTGCCCTGGAGGGGGGGCTGGCGCAACATGTGGTGCCAGGGCCCAAACTGCGGTCCCTGCAGCTGCCTAAGCTTGCCTAAGTAGGCGCTTTAGACCACGGAGCCATCTCACTGGCCTAACCCTCCAAACTCTTAATAGCTACCCACTATTATAAGGTTGGCCTTACATCCTGGCAAGACTCTGAGACTCGACTCTTACCCTCCTCACAACCATTCATTAATCCATCCATCCTGCAAATGCTAAGTGTTTGCTCTGTGCGAAGCACTGCCATGGGTACTACATGGGAATATAAGAAATTCTGCCCTTAAAAAGTTCACATTCTGATGAGTAGAGATAGACAAAATATCCCAGCCTTTCAGCTTTTTTTTTTTTGGCACAGTGCTGGGGACCCATCCCAGGAGATACTATATAGGAGAGCCATGAAAAAAAATGCCAGAGAACTCAGGGGTGTGAAGACAGGTGGGGTACTGTGATGCTACCTGGCAGTCAGCAGCGTCCTGGTGCAACCCAGGATGGCGACTCAGAACCTGGTGCTTGTGTGGCCTCTAAGGTGGGGATGGAGCTGGGGACTGAGGCTGTCAAAGCTTTAGATAGATCTCAGGTTTCACTGCTGCACATCAGCAAAATGTTGACTGCTCCACCAGCCTTGCCTGAAACTGCCAGAAAGGCTTCGGGAACTGTCAACAGAGCTACAGAAAAGTCAGTGAAGAGCAATGGGTCCCTCAAACAAAGACCAAACTTCTCTGCTAAACATAACAGAGACTGAGCAAAAATTTCTGTTCCTGCCTCAGATGACACCTATGCAGAGACAGAAATACTCTTTCCCTTCAGTCCTCTAGAATTTGAGTTTCGACATGCCTGAGCAGGACCAGATCATACAGCCAACCTTGCGGGGAGTGCCACAGGCTTGAAAGACTTACAGCTGGGCCCCCTTTCACCTGTGAAGGTGCACTTCGCATGGGAAGCTGATCTGTTGTAGTCTTCTTGAAGCATTCTTTGTATCCTGGGTGTAGAACTGCCACCTGCCTGATATGACATAAACTTTTTAGTGCTTTACAGTTTGTGCGTGGTTGTATAATAAAAGTTTGAGACCTTTTCTCAAAGACAAAAAAATTAAAAAATAATAAATATAAATAAATAAATAAAGGCATGGTCAGAGCCGAGCGTGGTGGCGCACACCTGTAATCCCAGCACTTGGGAGGCTGAGGCAGGAGCATCAGTGCGGAGTGCGAGACCAGCCTGAGCTACAAAAGTGAGCTCAAGGCCAGCCTGGACTGCATAGCGAGACCCTGTCTCAAAAAGACCAAAAAAAAAGGGGCATGGTCAGGACAGGGCTCTCTGAGGTGAAGAATTGAAGAAGCAAGCCTATAAATATGTGGGAATAGACAACCCCAGGCAGAAAGACCAGCCAGTGTGAAGACCCTGACTTTCTACATTTAAGGAACAAGGAAATCTATACAGGTGCACTTAGGACAAGAGGTCACACTGGAGGCAGGTCACTGGGGCGTATCTCCAGTTACTGAGTGGCCTGCAGGGGCTCCAGTACCCTAATTTGGAAGCCACCGGAATGATCCAGGGTCATGGTAGCTTGAACAGGATGGTGTTCAGGATGGTGAGAAGTGGTCTGATGGTGGCCAGGTCTGGAAAATAAGAGTCATCAGGATTTCCTCACAAACCAGACATACAGTGAGGAAGAGCGAGGCCCCAGGTTCTACCCAGAGTAAATGCAAGGCTACCATGCTAACTGGGAAAAGACAGGCAGAGGATGGCCTCGTGGAAAAGGTCAGGATTTCTGTTTTGACTAGTTAAGTTTGGGATAAACAACAGACTTCAAATTGGAGATACCAGACAGGTAGCTGAATATGTAATGTGGGTTTCATGAAGATATGAAGTCTGGAATATACAACACAGCAAGCAGATGCTATTTACATGAAACTGGATGACAGCACAGAGAACAGAATATGTCTAAGAGAGCCCTGAGGACTCAATCCTGTGATTTTATTTTATTTTTTTTTTAGACAGGGTTTTGCTTTGTAGAACAGGCTGGCCTTAGACTACCTAGGTTAGGGTGACCTCAAACTCCAGATGAACCTCCTGCCTCAGCTTCCCCAGTGTTGAGTCAGCCTCCTATGGTATTTTTACA
>PVKN010039363.1:0-10889 GCA_004027915.1 Capromys pilorides | reverse complement strand
TAAAAAAAAAAAAAAAAAAAAAAAAAGATATGCTAGGCAGAATCAGAGGAAGAGGAGAAAGAAGAAAGAAGAAAACATTTGCACCAAAACCCAGCTCCGCTAATCTCAGGAACAATCTGCCTACTGATTTTTTTTTTTTTTTAGCTTCTAATTAACATGAGTCAAATTCAAAAGAAAATGACCCGTGGGAGAGTTGATGAAACTTAACTTCCTCTAGCAGTCTTCCTTTTGACAAGCTGTTTGCCAAAGCCATCAGATGCCACTCTCCCAAAGAGGCAAGCTCAACTCCTCCACCCATGTAGACTCCCACCTCAGGGTGAGGTGGGGCCAAGGCTTCTCAGGTGCTTTTTAAAACCTGCTAGTCTCCGGTAGCTGAAGTCATGTGTCTATTTCTTTCCAGAGTTCATGGACTGCTTCACTGAGGATCAGGACACGGAGATTCATAAAAAGCCCTCATCTTGATTTGGTCCACCAACATGACTCCTCAGTACAAAGCAAGCTAATACACACAGGAGAAGATACCCACAAACTGTTAAGCTGAAGAGGAAATGCTATTTTCTTTCTTGAGACAGGGTGTCATGTGTGGTTCAGGCTGGTCTTAAACTTAGTATGTAGTCTAGCTGGTCTCAAAAATCACAGCAAACCTCCTGCCTCACTCAGCCTTCCAAGTGCTGGGGTCACAACCGGCATGTGCCACCATGCCCAGCTTGTTTTATATATGTATTTTCATAAAGAATAATCTCCATGTACTCTAGATCAGAATCTGTATACTGCTAGGTATGGTGGCACACTGCTGTAATCCCAACACTCAGAAGGCTGAGGTAGGAGGATTGCTATAAATTTGAGGCCAGCCAGCCTGGGACACATTCAGTTCAAGACCAACCTGAACTATACTGGGAGAGCCTATCAAAACACAGAAGAGAAGGAGGAGGAGGAAGAAGAGGAGAGGGAGGGGGAGGAGAACCTAGAAGCTAAAGCTATGATCTGCAGCTATTTCACTTTAAAGAGAGCTAGTCCACTGCAATTCCCTCAGGGACCTTGTTCACTGTGTCTGTTATGCGTCAAAGTTCCAAGAGAAACACATGCAGAAAGCTATGGGACACTGCGTTTCCAGAGGACCCTTTCTCCACTGTGCCAGCTCAAAGTGCCAACTAGTAATTGTTCCGAAACAGTGACCAAACCTTTTAATTTTTAAAAGCCTAAATAATTCACATGTTATTCAGCAAATGTAATCAAAACACAAAAGAAAAGCAAAAATAATGTCTTACTACTAGGTTTTGGGATGAGATAGAAAAAACATATAGCTTCAATTCTAAAAAGCTCCGCAAGCCAAGGTAATTCCTTCCTCATTCAAAGTATTTCTAGCTTAAAGAGATAGTTATCAGGAGCTGCCTATAGAGGACTGCACATTCTCACGGAAATCAGCCTCAGACCTCCCACAGGTGCCAGGTCCAGAATGGCGTGCCCTCCAGGAGGCCCGTTACCCGGAGAAAACTGCCAGGGCTGGTGCCTAAGTTCACTGGTACTACTGCACCATCCCCAAGATTCCCAAGTCCTCATCTAGTTCTACAAATTACTCCAGTCTACAATGAAACTACTGTGACTCAACACTGAAATATGAATTAAGTCCAGTGGATCTGAATTAATTGTGTCAAAAGCAAAAAGAGGGCAGGCAAAATGGTTCAGTGGTCTAACATGCCTGCTTAGGAAAGCTTAGGAAACCTCCGAGACCTCGGTTCAATCCCAGGCACCACATGCTGCGCCCCGGGCAGGCTGAGCCGGCCATAATACAAATAAAATAAAACTTAAAAAAAAAAAGTAAAAAGATATTGCATATGACAGATGGTGACAGGTTTCTGCCCAATGTAACATGCCCCAAGTCACGTCTCAACTTCCCTTAGCATTAGTCAGGGAAACTTGGCCCAGCATTGGGGTTCCCCTGAAATCCAAAAATAGCTTGATTTTTTTCCCTATGTTCTCTTGGGATTGCAAAGATCAACTACTCCTACAAAGCACAATGCTGAACAAGCCCAGACCACACTATAGGTGTAAGTGAAGAAAGGGGTACCTGCAACTTGTAAGCTAGGCTCTCAACATGCAGCTATGAAAGTAACAGCAGCCCGGGCTTATTCCCCATTCCTCGCTCAAGGACTTGTCTGGAGCCAGGCAGAGCATGGGAAAGACCCAGAGTCCTCCTTTGCTGCTGTCACAGGGCTGCCATAATGCTAGTAACTCTAACCACAACCAAGGCACAGCCACGGGAGAAGCATAGCTCAAGCCTTCTGCCCCCACTTGGCTCTCAAAGCTTATCTCACCCAGCTAAGAGGCAGCATGTGAGGAAAGCCTGCTCGGGCAAGACCCCTCCTCACTCTCAAGTACCAGGAGGGTTTAGTAAAGGCACTTACCATGGAGGGGACTAAGGAAAACCAGAGGCAATCCAATTAAAGCTGCTTAAGGTGTCTGGCACATGCAACATTCAATTTACCATCCATTTTATTCTATTTTGATCATTAGAGAGGGCTCAAGCACTGGAGTAACTCACATCTGGGTTCAAATCCCCATGATGTTTTACTGAGCACTTTCAGTACTAACTCGACTTCATGGAGCAAAGTAGCTGCATCTCCAGCCACGGCTTTGTGCCCAAGTGCCTTTGTTAAAGATGGTAAGTAATGGCGCTCACTTGCAGCAAGAAACATATCAAGTGAAACACATTACAATACAAAAGGAACAGATCACATAGAAATATACCTATCAAGTCATTAAAAACAATAATATAAAAAAGGACTAACCAAAAAAATGTTTAAAAATTTCAGGTTTTTTTCCTTTTTGGCTGGCTCAGGCTGCCTTAAGGGTCTGGAGATTGAACCGCAGTCCTCTGTGCCTTACAGGGATTGCCCACCCAGGCACTCAAACTACTGAGCTAACTCGAAAGTCCCCCACAAACTTCACAAGTTTTTAAAACTTTATTCCAGCACGAGACACATGAATACTCCTTGTTTCAAACACATTTATTCCATCATTCTCGCCACTTTCTAAAGCAGTTCTAGGAGTCCTCTTTCCTGATTATCCAAGAGGTCTAATCAAAAACACAATGAATGCTGGCGAGTGCCACACAACAGAAAAGCAACTCCTAAACATGTAACAGTCCTCCTCCACCTTGTCAAGTTTGGCACACACCGGTTGACTTCTGGTCTTCCCCAAGGTCAAAACGATCGCAAAAGGAAAATATCTGGAATCAATTCAGGATCCAAAGACAGCCACAACAGTGAAACTGAAGACATACAAAACCTTCCAGAACCACTTTAGAGAGTGGCAAAAACGATGCAATAGCTGTACGGAGAGTATTTTAAGGGCATGGGGGAGATTACTGAGAATGTTTACTGTAATTTTTAAAATTTAAGTATTCACTGTGTTTTATTGTATTGCCTTTTTCATTACTGGTTTACTCTAGATAAGCAGCTCCTTAATTTCAAAAAAGTGATATATATATTTTAAGACATTTACATGAACTATAAATTACAAAAACATATGGGGTTTCTATTTGTGGTAACATCACAATGGATACCATAGTTTTATATGTACTCTTGCTAAAAGAAATACTAAGTTTCCGTTAAAAATTACCAAAATTTAAAATGCACCTTCTTTTCTCAAGCACCCATCCACATTTTCTTGCCACTGGGCCCCAGGTTAAGAACTCTCTTCTCGGAACAATCAATAAAATGGACATGGTGGATAAACCGAGAAATTGAGAAGATTAAATATAAAAAGGAGGTGGTACAAGGAGGTTCCTATTTAGAATGCTTCCTATAAAGTTTTATTTCTTAAAAACATTTCTAAGCCAACCCATCCCACCGTCAACATTTTAGCATCCCTTTCTCTCTAGTCGCAGTCTCTGACCCGAAGCCTGCCTAGCCTTGGAGAACGTCCCCAAGGGTCTTGCATCAAAAGCCAGCCCGGGGGGCTCGCTACTTCGTCGCCACGGGAGGCTACACCGCCGCGCAGCGCAGGGCGCGCGTCCGCACGAACGCCTCGGTTTCCCCGGAACGCTGCCATCACGCCAGTAAGCACCGCACCATGCAGCAGTATGCTCTGCCCTGTGCCCTGTACCTCTCACCTCTCTCACACTCCTCGCCAGGAGCGCCGGCCCTGGGGGAGGGGCACAGCGGCTCCTCGGCCGCCTCTCGCCCCAGCCCGCGCGGATTCAGCTTGAGTCCAGACCCCGGTCGGGGCCCACCGCCTCCCCAAGCGCGCTCCCACAGGCGGGGCCGCCGAAGTCTCGCTCAGGACCCGATGGGTCAAGAGGAGCCCGGGCCCGCCAGCTAGGACACCGCGCAGGCTGCAAGGCGGAACGGGCGCCGCTTCCCGCCCCAAGCGCCTGAGGAGGACCGCCCCGACGGCCGCCGCCGCGACCCCCGCTTTCCCCGTCGCCACTCGTCCTGTGCGCTTGCTCCCGGCGCTCACCTGCGCAGTCGGAGACCCGTATCCATCGGCCCCGCGGGGCGTCCGGAAGGGGGCCAACCCCGGTGCAGCGGCCTGTCGGAGTTGCGGCAACAGCTCGACCAGCTCCGCGCGCTCCCCCGCAGGAAAGTGGGTGGTACAGCCGGGCCCTAGAGGGCGGAGCAGGGCGGAGCGGAGTGGAGAAAGGCGGGGCGGGGTTCCCAGGTCCCGGCAAGGAGTAAGGAGCACCCAGCACCCAGCACCCAGCACCCAGCACCCAGCACCGGCTGTAGCCCAGAGAGCGCCCGTGAAACCACTGCGCACCCCGCTCGCGTCCGGGCCTGCAGCCAGGACACTGGTCACCCGAGTGCACGCTCGCTCCACGTCGCTTTCAGTTTTGATTCCGTTACACACAGACAACTTGTAGAAGACCTCTTCCTTTTGGGGCACCACGCAATGCAAAACAACTCCTTTGGGTCCATAAATAAGAATAAAGGGACTGACCACAAAACAGAAAGCAGGATTCAAACCGCTAAAGAGTGAGCGCTGGAAGAAGCGCAACGCAAATGCCCCCCCTCCCCCCCCAGGACCAGGCAGGACACCCAAGCTGTAGCCGAAGACAAGTGCTATGGCTGGAAAGCTGAGGGCAGTAGAGTGCACCCCACCCCGTGGACGATGCACTCCAGCCAGGGTCGTGCCGGGGGCGCGACCTCCGGAGGAGGTGGTCCACAGGAGTAGGGCCCACAAACAGTAACGGCGGCACCAAAGAAAGCTGCAGTGCTGGGAGGTGGCGCCAGGCATCTGGCTGGACGCTGCCTCAGAGTCCCCAAGGCCTTCTTCGAGGTCAGCGCTATGTTTAGAACGACACAGGGCTGCATTTGCCTTTCTTCTGTGTTAACATGACACTGGGTGTGCGAGACACCAGAGGTGGTGGTAGCAGTGCGGACTCTTGGCACCACAGCACCAAGGAGGGCCATGACAACCAATGAAAGCAGCAGTCACCCACTCTTCACCACACAGGTGCCGGGGTGTTTTGTTTCGTTTTGTTAGGCTGTTTCCTTTACAAATAATGTAAACTGCTTAATGAAGCAGCAGTCAGAACTAACGTGTATTTCTCTGATCCTGACCCCTGCACCGTTTTGAAGCTCCCTGAGGCCCTGGCTCCTCCTGTAGCTGAGTCAAAGGTCATCATGGAGAGACAAGTGGCAGTGCCACTGTCACAAGAGCAGTAGTTCCAACCCATGGATCTGCTGGACATTTCCTTAAAAACAAACAAACCTGGTTCTTTAAGAAAGACATTTAACATTTACTGCTAATAATAAAACATGAGATTTTCAGCATTTTTGGAGAATGTTAGAGATGCCATTCATTACAAGCATTACATCTTCCCAGCACCTAAGATCTTCCTAAAGAGATCAGGTAAGAGAGCGGTGACTTCGATTTTAGACCTGCATGGCTTTCTAACCACGGTTCCACATGACCAGAGCAGAGAGTCACGCCTGAGTGAGCGGACCACTGGAAGTGCAAGGAACAGCAAGGGGTTTTATGACAAAAGGAAAAAAAAATGCAGCAACTCATTTCATATACTACACTACATAACCTCCAGAAAACCACAACTTATGAAGGGGGGGGGGGGGCATGAGACAACGTGCTAGAGTAACACTTCCTTTTTCTGTGTTAAGCTGTAATATTTGCTTCACATACTTCAAAACATCACAGCAAAAAGAACAGAAGCAGATATGACCATCAAGCGGTCTTCTATTAGAAAGTATGATTTCCATACATGTAAAATAATGCCACTTCTCATTTTTCAGTTTTGGAAATAAAATAAAAACATAATTTTTGTGGATGTATAATGGAGCTTTTAAAAAATAAATATTTTACACACAATCAGCCCTCTGTATCTGTGGGTTTCTCCATTTTAAAATGCTTGGGGGTAGAAAAAAATAAAATATCTGGGGGACCATCTGCACTAAACATGGATAGACTTTCTAGTTTCAATGCCACCGCTGCCAAAAAAAAATAGATAATAAAATTCCATTTTTCCTCTATGAACCTTTAATCTGGTAACATTTAAACATAATATAGGGGCCGGCGAGATGGTTCAGTGGTCTAAAGCGCCTGCTTAGGAGGGCTCAGGCAACTGCGGGGACTGCAGTTCGATCCCCGGCACCACATGCTGCGCCAGCGCCACCGCCAGGGCAGGCTGAGCCAGCCACAAAATGAATAAATAAAGAAACAAACACAACAAGCAAACAAATAAATAAATAAAATTTAAAAATTTAAACATAATATAGAAAATACAGCAAATATTTAATCCTGCCCCTCCAAAGAGTCAACACTAGGTTAGAATTACACCTGAGCTCTCAAACTTATCTGTAATGTAAATTAGGGTAATCTGAAAGGGAAATGCAATTCACTAGACTTGTAACAGATGTAAAAACACTAGAGGGAAGCACAGGAGCAGCAGCTCTCCTACCCAGTAAGTACTGTGTGTGACTGAAGACACCCTAAAAGGGGAACAGAGCGACCTTGCACCCATGCATGTGGAAGGCACCACTGCATCTGACATACAGTCCTGTTCGGAAGCTGAACAAAGGCATTCTTAACCTTCTGGGGCTCAAACCTCTTTGATGAAATGCAAGGACTTTGACCACACTCATGTGGTTCCTAGTGCCCCACCCCCACCCCACCTAGGGAACAGCCAGCTCTTGCGGACTTGAGTCAGGGGTGCAAGCCCTGGTCCCACCAGCAGACTCAGTTCCCTGACAGAAGAGGGTAAGAACAACTGTCAGTCTTCACTTCAAGTTTAGAAACTTCCAGCTGACTGGGTGATTGCCCACAAAGTCCTACCATGGAAAGGTACTGGACAACAGGAAGGCACCAGCTACACAACAGAAGAGCACGTTGCCCTGGGCAGCAAGCAAAGGCCTCCTCCAGCCGCTGAGTCCGGCATGGCCTGAAGTCATGACCCCTCCAGTGGCCAAAGCCACTGAAGCCAGAAAGCTAAAGTAAGCTACACAAGTTAACAGATGGGACAGAATGTAGGTGGTGGTGAGTGGGCAGGTTCTTCTCTGAAACGGGTTCCTGAATTCCAGGAGTATCCTTTATTAAATCTTTAAATTAATGAGTTTTACAAATAACATTTGCAGGAATGTAGTATCCACAATACACCCTAAGGGCTGGGGAGACGATGTTGTCCAGTAGCACAGCACCTGGCTGGCAAGTGTGAGGTCGCAGGTTGGATCCTTGGTACCAAAAAGCCCAAAACTACCAAACAAAACATGTTATATAAAATCATAGCTCAGAGGACTAATGTGCCTGTTTAGGCAGAGCACAGCTGCCAAGATCCCCGCTGTGCCATGCTGGCCCCACCCCCCGGGTGCACTGAGATGGCGACTGAGACTGGATGTGGTGGCACGCACCTGTAACCCCAGTGCTTGGGAGACTGAAAACAGGAGGATCACTATGAGTCTGATCTGTGTAGAGAGACCCTATAGCTCCTGTACTAAATACACAAATGAATATATAATCATAAATGTATAATCAATACTGCTCATCCAAGAATGGAGAATAGGCACTCAAGTGCTCTACTGTTTGACAAATTTAACTATATAGATAGATATATATTATATTTTGTTTATACATATGTATATTTTAAAAATTATAAAATCATTTATTTTTTAATTTGCAAAATATAAAGCAAAATATTTGTAATATACAATTTAGATTTCAAAACTATCCCAAGAATGATAGTGTACAGTAGCAATCCCAGCTATACAGGAAGCTGAGACAGGAGGATCATAATCATAGGTCCAAAGTCAGCCTAGGCAATTTAGTAAGACCTGTCTCTGAATTAACCCAGAAGACTAACAAGAATATTTAAAGTGTCAAATTTGCTAATAATCAGTGGAATATAAGTTAAAATAATGAATTACTTTTTTTTATCTGTTAACCTTAGCCAAAATTAGAAATATGGGTAATCCCGAATCAGTGGAAAAGTGGAAACTGCGGGTACTTCTGAAGAAAGGGGGGGGCTGGGGAGATAGCTCAGGGGCACAAGTGCCTGCCTGACAAGCGCAAGGTCCTGAGTTCAATTCCCCGTTCTGGGGGTAAAAAAAAAAAAAAAAAAAATCATGCCTGAAGAAAGGGAGATGGACAACCACGGTGGGAAGCAGCTGGGGGAAAAAAAGATTTCAAAACTATCTTATCCCTGATAGATGCTGAAATTCCTCAATGTGTGCCATCTATGCCAAAGTGCCAAAGTGGCCATTCACGACTCTGCTCCTCATAGATCTGATTTTAAGGGCACACCAGTCACATCTGAGCACTGCCACCTGGGTTCATTCTGGTGGAATGATGTTCAAAAACACCACTGAAATCACTTTGCCAAAAGAAGCGTGGCAAGTGGCCAGAGAGCACTGTAAGGAAAGCAGAGCTGGGAAAGGGAAAATAAGGCAGGAGTTCCTAGCCACCGGCACGCTGCCTCTTCAGGGCGGCCTCTCCATAGTCCTGGAAGCTCTCCGTTCCCAGCTCTGCTCTGGAGATCTCCTCCACATCCCAGGCCTTCTACCTGTCTCCAGCCTGGCGTTACCTCAACTCCACACTTTATATTTACTTCACCAGTTTCTCCATTAACGTTCTCTTTCTGTTCCAAGAGCCGAAACAGGGTGTCACATGTTATTTTGTGTCTGTGGGTCCCTGGAGCTCTGCTCACTTCCTAAGCCTACTGGGCTAAGGCCTCTGGCTGGGTGTCCTGCCCGGCCCCGCTCCAGACAGAAGGAATCAAGCCTGCACTCTGCAGGCAGTAGGGGCCATCCTCCTGAACTCACCTATGCACTGGACTTGCTGTCCTCCACTGCTGCACTTCTATAACCACCTTTATCACTATGGCTTCAGACATATTTGCTTTGAACTCCAGGCAGAACTCAACACTACATGATCTCCACTGGTCTCCAGGTGGCCCTGTCCCTAGAAATGCTTGTTTCTCCTGTTTCTGGTCTACGAGAGGCCCGGGCTCACATTCCAGTCAATAGAACCAGCCATTTTCTCAACACTCAGTATCCTCTGTCCAGGCCCAGAGAGGTCCACTTCCTCTGTGCAGCCAATGGTGCAAAGCTCCTTGCAAAGCTTTCTGGGTCTTTTAGGGTCACACTATTGGGGGCGGGGGGTGCCTCAGAGACTATGATCTGGGAATCAAGCTGCAAGTTCCTGTGCGTCCTCCATCAGGCTAACCACTGTACTGGACCTTATCAGATCTTTTGCATAGGACCCCAGACTGCAGCCAAGAACCTTTTTCTCTGTGCTAAAGGTGTGGAATGGGACTCGGGGGCGGTCCAACATGATTTGCAGAGTACAACTCCATGGGGGGGGGGGGGGGGGTTGCACAAGGCATCTGTCACTCCATTTCTTGGGGCCTTGGGCTTGCAAATCGCAGTTTTCCCATGGAACAAGACAGGGCTGGCTCCTCCAAGGAAGACATGGGATGGACCGGGGGAAAGTTTCAGCTCATCTGTCATGAGAATGAAGGCAGAAAAAATACCCCAGAGAGGAGATCCACACCCAGAGCAGAACAATTTGGATAACACAAAATTAACAAATCCATATCCTATGTGTTTTTTAACTCTAGAGACCAGCAATAAACCCTTTAACATAAGACTGACCTTTTCTTGAGGGTTTGTTTTTTTTCTCCTAGTACTGGGGATTGAATTTAGGACCTGACCCATGCCAGGCAACCATTCTACCACTGAGCTTTTATCCCTAACCCTTTTCATCTTTTTGAGGCAAGGTCTTCCTCAATTACTCAGGTTGGTCTTAAACTTGTGATCCACTTGCCTCAGCTATCTAAATAGCTGGGCGTTCCTGGCACAAGCAGCCCTGCCCACCTTTCCTTGCCTATACAAAGGCCCTACTCCTCCTGCACACAGAAACTGCACATACACCTTGGTCTCCACTACTTAAACACTTAAGGAGAATCAGGCATAGTAGAACATCTGTCATTACAAGTACTGGAGAAGCTGAGGCAGTACTGCAAGCTCAAGGCCAGCCTGGACAACTTGGATCCTGTCTCAAAATACAATCAAAGGGACCAGGGATGGAGCTCAATGGTAGACCACATGCCTAGCAAAGCAAAGGGAAGTGGATAGAGGGATATGGCCCAAGCCTGAGGGTAATCCCAAAGCCCTCTACCACACCAGAGCATAATTAATGTGACTGCCCCCAATCGCAACCCCTGGATTTGCCTGATCCCTTGCAGATGCCCAGGCCAAGGTCACCTCCCCTGAAGAGCAGGCATGGCTTTGCTGGCACCTGCTCTAGGGTAATGGCTACAGCCCCCAAATCCTGAGCAGCTCCTGGGATAGACAGAGGTACAGGGCTAGGTACAGGATCACCCTCACTTTACTTTTCTAACCTTCTGTTGCCAGCTGGTCTCTAAATCCTCCATCCCTCTC
>PVKN010039362.1:0-10895 GCA_004027915.1 Capromys pilorides | reverse complement strand
TTCAGGTTCTTACACTAGGGAGACAATACAATATATACACATGTGGGTCTGATTTATTTCACTTATAAGTATAACCTCTAGTTGCATCCATTAACCTATAAAGGCCTCAAGCTTATCTTTCTTTATAGCTCAGTAATACTACATTGTACAAAAATATCACATCTTTTTCATCCATTCCTCAGGTGGAGGGCATTTTGGTTGTTTCTAAGATTTGGCTATGACAAATTATGCTCCTATAAACATGAGTGCAACATATATCACTGTGGTATGATATTTTCAGTTCTTTTGGAAAAATTCTCAGAAGGGGAATAGCAGGATTAAATGGGATTTCCAGTACTAGTTCTTTGAGGAGTCTCCACACTGATTTCCATAGTGGTTATACCAGTCTATATTTTAATCATTAGTGGAGAAGGGTTCTTTTTCTCCACAGCCCCTCCAAGATTTGTTATTAGTTGATTTCTTTATGATGGCCATTCTTTCTAGGGTGAGATGGTATTTCAATGTTGTTTTAATTTGCATTTTTCAAATGATCAGTGCTGTGGAACATTTTTTCATGTATTTATTTTCCAATTATATTTCTTCCTCTGAGAAGCATGTATTAATCCCAGTTGTCCATTTTTGGATTGGGTCTTTGAATTTTGGGACCCTCCTTTCTTTTAGTTCTTTCTATATTCTAGATAGAAATCCTTTGTCTGAGTAACTGTTGGTTAAGGTTTTTTCTCCAATTTGTTGGTGGTCTTTTCACTTTGTTGGTAATTTCTTTTGATATGCAGAAACTTCGCAGTAAGATGAGATCCCAGTTGTTGATTCTTTGAAGTATTTCCACTACAGTTTGGTTTTTGATCACAAACTCTCTGTCTACCCCTTTGTCTTCAAGATTTCCACCTACTTTCTCTCTCGGTACATTTAGTGTTTCTGTTTAATGTTTAGATCTTTAATCCATTTTGACTTTAGTTTAGTTTGGCATGAAAGATTTAGGTGTAGTTTTCAGCATGTGGAGAGCCAGTGTTTCCAGTGCCATTTGTTAAAGATGCTATCTTTCTACCAGTGAACACGTTTCACCCGTTTGTCAAAGGTAAGGTTGCTGAGTGTGTTTGTAGTTCTGTCTGTATTTTCCATTCTGTTCCATTCATCCTCAGTTTTCTTTTTGCCAGTACAATGTTCATTTTATCACAGTAGCTTTGCAGTATAATTTAAAATCAGGGATGTTAATGTCTCCTGCCTTGTATCTGTTGTCCAGGATTGACTTTGCTATTCTAGGTCTTTTCTGCTTCCAAATAAATTTTAGGGGGCCAACCAGATAGCTCAGTCGATTAAAGCACCTGCTTAGGCAGATACAGGGACTGGGGTTCAATCTTTGGCATGTTGTGTTGGCTCTGCCCTTACGGCATGCTGAGATAGCAGTAATTCTAGCACTTGGGAGGCTGAAAACAAGAGGATCACTATGAGGCTGATCTGTGTAGTGAGACCCTATGGATCCTTTACCAAATAAATTTTAGGAATGCCTTCTCTAGATCTGTGAGGCACATTGATGGTATTTTTTATAGGGATTGCTTTAAATCTGTATAACAATTTTGGGAGTATGACCATTTCATAATGTTGGTCTTCCTTTCTAGGAGCAAGGAATATCTTTCCAATTTGTGAAATCCTCTTAGATCTCTTTTCTCAGAGTATTGCAATTTTCAAGGTATAGATATTTTATTTGCTTTATAGATTAAATTCTAAGTATTTCATTTTTTGGATGCTATTGTGAAGACTATTGTGTCTCTAATTTCTTTCTCCCTGAGTTTGTTATCTGTGTAGAGGAATGCTATTGTTCTTTTGATGTTGACTTTGTTTCCTGCTATGTTACTGAACATGTTTATTAATTCTAGCAGCTTCCTGATGGAGTTTTTTTGGTCTTCTATGTAGAGTATCATGTTGTCTGTGAATAATGATAGTTTGACTTCTTACATGTTCTTGTTTATTTTATTTCTCTCTCTTGTCTAATGGCTGTAGCTAATGTTTCCATAACTATATTGAATAGGAGTGGTGATAATGGATATCTTTGTCTTGTACCTGATTTGAGAGTAAAGACTTTCAGTTTTTCTTTATTTAGGATGATGGTGGCTGTTGGTTTCTCAGAGTTGGCTTTTATCAGATTGCGTTATAGGTCATGTGTTTCAATTTCCTATAGGACTTTGATCGTGAATGAGTCTTGGAGTTTGTCAAATGCATTTTCTGCATCATTTGAGGTGATTATGTGGTTTTTGGTTTTGGTTCTATTGATATAATGTATTACATTTATAGATTTTTGTATGTTGAGCCATCCTTGCATCCCTGGAATGAATCCTACCTGGTTGTGGTGTATAATCTTCTTGATGATTTGCTGTATTCTATTTCCTAGTATTTTATTAAGGATTTTTGCATCTATGTTCATGAGAGAGATTGGCCTGCAATTCTCTGTTCTGGTTGCATCTTTCTCTAATTTTGGTATCAGTGTAATATTTGATTCCAGGAATGATTTTTGGGAGTATTGTTTCCTTTTCAATCTCATTGAAGAGTTTGGGAATATTGGGGTTACATCTTCTTTAAATTTCTTGTAAATTTCTATTGTGAATCTATCAGGACCTGAGTTTTTATTTGTTGGTAAGTTTTTTTTTATTACATTTACAGTTTCATTGGTTGATATTAGGTTATTCAGACTTTTTATATCTTCTTGATTCAGTTTTGGTAATTTGTACATATCTAGGAATCTGTCCATTGCTTCTGTGTATTTGATTTTGTGAGAGTAAAGGTTTTCAAAATGGCTATTGACGATCTTCTGAATTTCCATAGCATCTGTAGTAATTTTACCTTTTTCATTCCTTACTGCTTTAATTTGTATTTTTTCTTTTCTCTTTTTTGTGAGGTTTACTGGGGGTCTATTAGTTTAATCTTTCAAAGAATCAGCTTTTGATTCATTAATTCTTTGAATTGTTTTCTTTGTCACAATTGCATTAATTTCTGCTGTAATCTTTATGATTTTCTCCCTTTTTTGGATTTAGACTTGGTTTGTTCTTTTTCTAAAATATCGAGGTACAGTATTAAGGTATTTATTTGTACTTGTTCTGTTTTCCTAATGTATGAGTTCACTGCTATAAATTTCCCTTCACAAACTGCTTTCTCTGCATTGCAAAAATTCAGATAAGTTGTGTTTAAATTTTCATTGTATTATAGATATTATTTAATTTCTTGTTTAATGTCATCTGCAACCCATTGGTTGTTGAGGAGGCTGTTATTTAATTTCCATATGTTTCTGTGTGTTTTTTTTTTTAAATTGTGAGTTTTAAATTTTATTTAGTTGTTTATGTTATGGTTGCCTCAGCCTGCCCTGGGGGTGGGGCTGGTGCAGCATGTGGTGTCAGGAATCGAACCGTGGTCCCTGTGGTTGCCTAAGCAGGTGCTTTAGACTGCTGAGCTACCTTGCTGGTCCGTTTCTGTGTTTTTTGGTGGTATCTTGTCATTTATTTCCAGTTTCATTGCACTGTGGTCAGATAATATGCATGGGATAATTTCTGTTTTCTTGCATATACTTAAGCATCATTTATGGACTAGTATGTGGTGTTTTTTAGAGAACATCTCACGTGCAGCTGAAAAGAATGTGTATTCAGATGTTGGGTGGATCACTCTCTAACTGTCCATTAAGTCCATTTGTTGAAAGATTTGGTTCTGTTCTACAAACTCTTGGTTAATTTTTTTTTTGTTTACTTGACTTATCTTTTTGGGATAAAGTGGTGTTAAGGTTCCCTGTTATGATTGTGCTATTTGTTATTATATTTTTCATATCTATTAAAATTTGGGAATATGGGAGTTGAGTGCTCCCATATTTCATGTATAAATATTTATGACTATTATCTCATCCTCTTGAAGTTTTCTCCTAACAAGTATGTAGTGAGTGTCTTTATCTTGCTTTATCACTCTTGATTTAATGCTCTGATTGCCTGTGAACAGAGTGATTTTTTTTTTTGGCTGGCTTACTCTGCCTTAAGTGTGGGTCTGGGTATTGAATCACCAAACCCTGTGCCTGACTGAGATTGCTGGCACAAATGCTTAAACCATGGATCTAACGTGAAAGCTCCTGTCTGAACAAAATGATTACCCCTGCTTTTTTTCTGAGTTCCTCAAGCATGTAGTATTATTTTCCATCCTTTGACTTTCAAACTATGAGTTTTTTTATGTGTTAATTGTGTTTTGTGTATACTGCATATTATTGGATTTTGTCTCTTAAACCACTCTGCCAATTATTTTTTAAATTTATGAATTGAGTCCACTAACATTGGTGATTGTCTTAGTTACTCTTCTTTTGCTGCTGAGACAAATACCCAACACTCATAATGAGGGAAGGAAAGATGTATTTAGCTCACAGTTACTGGAGGTTTCAGTCTATATTCAGCTGGCTCCATGGCAGAGTGGCACATGGCAGGGGGCAACCTTTCATGGTGGCAGCTAAGAGCAAGAGCAAAGGGAAAGGTAGCAGCAGCTCAAGCAGCTAACTTCTCTTCCTTTACATTGAAATACAAATCACCTGCCCCAGGGGAGGTGCAACACCCACACCCACAATAATCAATTACAAATTCCAGAAGCTGCCAAATGACTGCATGAGGCTTTGAGGGGACACCTATACACAAACTATAACAGCAGTTATAGTTGATGTGTATTGACTTATGTTTGTCATGTTGTTTTCCTGATGTTGGTTCCCTACTTTTCCTGTTTCTATTTATTTGTTTACTTATTTATTTATTTTTGCAGAACCAGGGATTGAACTCAGGCCCTTGTGCTTGCCAGGCCCTACTGTTTCTAATTGCTTGCTCTGTGTGGTGGGTTCTTTCTGTTGTTGTTCTTGGGGTTGTGGTCATTTTG
Organism: Capromys pilorides; assembly: GCA_004027915.1. Lineage (NCBI taxonomy): Eukaryota > Metazoa > Chordata > Mammalia > Rodentia > Capromyidae > Capromys > Capromys pilorides. The sequence continues at coordinate 6,014 of PVKN010039362.1, read as the reverse complement.
ATCCCTTTGTAGAATGTCCTTTAGTACTCTGTGTAGGGTTGGTTTTGTTGTGATGCATTTCTTTAGTTGTTCTTTGTCAAGAAAGTATTTTACTTCTCCATTACTTTTCAAAGAGAGTGTTGTAGGGTATACCAGTGTGTGTTGTAATTTGTTTTCTTTTAGGACTTGGGAATGCTTTGCTCTATACTCTTTTTGACTTGATGGTTTGTGTTGAGAAATCTGCTGTTATTCTGATGGGTTTTTCTTTAAATGTGATCTGTTTCTTTTCTCTAGCACCTTTTAGCATGTTGTTGTGCTGAATTTCTGTGATCATTATTGTATATGTGTAATATCTGTAAACAGTCTGTTCTTTACATGTCTCTTCTGTGTGAGATTCTTGTTTTGTGTGTGTCCTGGGGTTTTGTCTTCTCTATTGATTGAAAATGAAATATTGGCTTCTGTTTGGCATTGTCCTCTGTCCTTTGGTATAGGACTTTGGTGAAGTTATTATCCAAGTGCCTCCTGCTATTATTATCAGAGGGTGAACATGTGGTCAAGGCAGATATGGTATCCTAGTTTTTAAAATCTTTCACTTATTTATTTCATATGAGGTCTCGTTATGCAGCTCAGACTTGTAGTGATCCTCCTGTCTCAGCCTCCCCAGTGTTGGAATTACTGGCACACACTAGCACAACTGGTTTTGGTGGTTGTCATAGTGCACCTGATGTTGTGGGGCCAGTACAGCATTCAGTATCAGGGATCAAACCTATGTCCTTGCACTTGCCAGGCATATGTTTAGACCACTGAGCTATCTCTCCAGCCCTGTTATTCTATTTTAGTTGTACAATTAGCAATATTAATAATAGCATGTGAAATTTATAAATTGACAAACTTTTGTAAATAGTAGTTGTCTATTTATCGATTTATTTATTTATTTTACAAGAGCACAAATGTACTTTTATTTTCCATTAAATTCTTAAAGGGTACAGCATCTCACGGATTCAGAAGGTTGCTTTGGAACTTGGCATGAACCATGCTGCTGTTTCCATGGGCCTGAGTTACTTTTCCCCAGATCACTCTGGTTTTGTTTGGTTTTCCACCTGGAGTCACTATGTTGTTTTTTGCTTTGTACACATAAGCACGTCTCTTGCCCAAGTAGAATTCAGTTTCATCCTGGGCATGAACACCTTCAATTTTAAGAAGAGCTGTATGTTCCCTCTGGTTCCGGAGACCCCACTTATAGCCAGCAAAAATGGCCTGGCACCACAGTCTTCCAGACATATTTGCCTTTTAGAAGTGCTGTTCCCAACAGGCCCCACTTGTTTGCCCACAATTCCCACACCGTGAGCTCCCCTCACCTCCCCAATTTTCCCATTTTTTGTTGTGTGCCATATATTCATTTTCTTCATGTAGTCTTTTGAAGCACAAAAGCATTTTGTGTTGATGCATTCCAAAGTATTTTCTTTTATTGGTGATACTTTGGTTCATTTGCAAAAATCTTTTTGCAAATCCAAGGTAATAAATGACTCTTACATTTTAAAACTTTTAATTGCTACAGTTAGATCATCGATCCATTTGAGTTTGTTTTTCACTGGTCTTTAATTTTTGTTGTTGAGTCCTTATCTGCTTGTAGTATTGGGGAAATGTTAGCTTTGTAGACCAAACTTGCTCAAGATTTTTATGCAGGCCCAATAATAATGGGTATTGCTGATAGAAAGGTTTTAATTACATTTATGTTTCATTTTTATAATTTCAAATCTTTTCAGTCATTCCTTATTTTCTTTTTTGTAGTACTGGGGATAGAACTGGGGACCTTATGCTTTCCAGGCAGGTGCTTATGCCACTGAGCTATCTCCTCAGCCCTCAAATCCTTTTAGAACAGAAAATGAGGGTGTCATAAATGTTACACTACGTACTGTAGAATTATATCAGTTATCCCTGTTCAAGCAATAGAATTGTACATATGGAATCAAGGAGGCTTGTAATACAGAATTGGCACAGGTTGAAAGGAATTTTGCCCAAAGAATTTTCAGATTATGTCAGTTGTTTAGTCCAGCTTCTAAATTACCCCTTCCTGTCTGAGTGGTTCGTTTCACTTGTTACATTCTGAAGATGAACTTCTAAGTTCAAAACCTTAGAAATAATTATTCCCACTGTTAGACTCAGTGACATTGCCCTAGAGCCATATGGACTACTTAGGTGAATTATCTCTTATGCACTATGAATTTTATGTCTTGGATATTAGTATGTACATAACTAACTTGAAAAGCTAACTCCTAGAGTTCCATTCATTACATTTTGTTTCACCGAAAGTTCACTAAAATAAGTAAATGTAAGTTTATTTTTTCACGACAAGGGATTCTTACCAAGCTAGAAGAAGCAAGAGAACCTAGAAACACTAGACTCATAAACCTAGCATTGGATCATGAATTAATCACAAACTCTAGAAGCTTCCCCATGACTACATGAGGCATTGGGGGCCCAACTAGATGCAAAACATGATACCTGACATAAAAGTAGATATTCAAAAACAGAAAATTAAAAATTTAGCCAGGACCTAAACCAATTAATTATGTGCCAGTCACAACAAGTGGGTTACAGTAATTCTTGTCAAAGAACTGACGTATTTCTATTGTTTCATGAAGAACTACAAGCAACTCAGAAATGAGACAACTGCTTACTAGACATACTTCATACAAAAAACACTTGGGAGGAACAAAGGAAGTGACCTTTTTTATCTGTGGTTATGGTCAAGGAAACAGTTCTAAACATGTTTTAGCCAGATGTGGTGGTGCATGCCTATAATCTTAACACTCAGGCAGCTGAGGCAAGAGGATCATTGCGAGTTTGAGGCCAGTCTGGGTTAGAGTGAACTCAAGGCCAACCTGCACTACACAGTGAGACCTGGTCTCAAAAACAAAAACAAAAAAAAATTTCAGTTGAATCTTATAGGGAATTTTAGCAGATGAGTAAAAAGCTCATCTAGAGAAGGTCCAATCTATGTGCATAACATATAGAATTAGTTGGTTACTAGAAGGGAGCTAACAAAATGTGCAGGTTACTCTGCTATGGATAGAAACAAGTTGAAAGGTTCTTCCTTCTAAGGAGGCTGTGCTTTGGGATGACCTTAGGCCCACCTTTCAAAGCACCATTTCACCAATATGATGTATTCTTAAAGGGGCGCTTAAATTTTAATACATTAAATAACAAATCCAGGAAGAGGAAGACAGTATATACTCCTGGCCTGGTCTTAGAATGTACTCAATACTGCTCCCTGTTTTGATCAGCGCTGGGGAAGGAAGGGTCCTCAGTAGCTCTGCTGCAAGCTTGTGGAGTGGCTGCTGCGTGTCTGCAGGCGGCATGCGGGCTTCCTCAGTTACTGAGGTTCCCTACCTCCAGCCTGAGGCTCTTAACCATACGCTCATTTTGTGCAGATAGGAGGAAAGAATGTGATAGACTGACTGCCTCTTCTTTAAACCTTGACTTAAATTCTGAAATTTAATCTTTATTTTATATATTTTGAAAATGTGTGTGTGTGTGTGTGTGTGTGTGTGTGTGTGTATGTGTAAATAAATAAATAAACGGAAGGAAAGAAGTAAAAGAAATTGCACTGTTAACACAGAAATTTGAAATTCAAATTAAGGATCAACTGACATTAAAGGAATCCACTACAGTAAGTCTCATTAAGGCATAGATAGTTGAGTCTCATTTTTGCCTTAAAATGTATGAAAACCACTAAAGCCGCTTCCCTACAGAGCTGGCCCCACCGCAGGTGTGGTGCTCTGTTGGGCACAGGTCGTTCTCTCATGCCTGCTGTGACATAGCCAGCAGCTCCCAGCTTAGCTCAGTAGGGGAGCCAAGTGAAGCACTAGGAGAGATGGGCACGGTCAGCAGCTGGTCACTGGCCTTAATCTTCACAGACCAGAATGTACGTACCGGATTTGCCTTGTGCACCAGCACTTTCCAGAGCCTGGCAAGCTCCTCCTTCTTTTATTCCTCTTCCTGCTGCCTGGCCTCCTCCAGGCGCTGGGCTTTCTAGGCTTTCAGCTCCACCATTCTCTTTTCCCACTCCTGTTGCTCCTTGGCTCTCTTCTCAGTGGCCAACTGGAAAGGTTCCTGAACAGGAGGTGATTTTTTCTTTCTTGGGAACAAAGAGCTCCGGGGAGGTGACCATATTTGGACAAAGACTGAAGCAAGCTGCTGCTTTCTGCTGTCTCAGTTCCTCCTCCAGTTGGAGCTTCCATGCCTGAGCCCTCTTAGCAATGATACTGTCAGTCTCCAAGTCAAATGGCTCAACTTGGGTCAGGTTCTTTATCTTCGTCTCTGGCAGGTTAATGTGATCAAAAGAAAGTAAAGGGTGTACCTTAAAGTTGGGTACCTCATCTTTGGTGGGCAATTGGATTCTGTTCCTCTGTACAAAGACTGGAGACTTGGGGATGTTGAGTGGAAGGATCTTCTTTTCAGGAGCACACCCAGCTCCTCCGGAGGCCTCAGAAGGGCAGTCTGGCACAGAATTCAAAGTGTTGTTCTTCTGATTTCTTCTCTGACCCCTGCTCCTGGATTCTTTTCTTAATTTTCAAGTCAATACCAGCAGATTGAGTGGGTGGTTTCACAGGTGGTCTCCTCACCAAGACAGGCCCACCTTCAATTCTGGGATCCACTTCTAGTGCTTTAAATTTGCATACTTTCGCTTTTTTGGAAGGTGGAACTTCAGTGATTACAGAAGTGGCACATCTTTTTGCTTTCTTGGGAACAGGGTGTTTTCTTTCCTCTTCAAATCCTTTTGAGCAAGGAGTCTAAGTGATATCCTTTGAGGCTGGGCTGGAGTATCCCTTGATTTAACTCTCTCAACTTTCAGAGTGCAACGAGAATTCAGTGAATTAGAATGTTCCATAAGAATTATGTTTTCTGCCTCTTTGTAGTAAATGTTCTGAACTACCTCAAAGGTGTGAGACTAGCTCTTTGAAGATTTGCTTTCCTCAAGGGAGTTTTACTCAGCACCATTTCTCCTGACTCATTTTCCCCAAGGAACATATTGGCCTTCTCAAGACTAGCAACGTTGGAAGCTGTTGATTTAAACCTTTTACAGCTCAGCATACTAATCTAGCTTTATGTTTTATGCCTCGTGGTTGAACTTTTCTGCTGGGTGGTTAAGGGCAAGTTAAAGCAAGACCTGTATAAGAAAACACGTAGTTTTTGTATCTCCCAAGGTCAGTCAAATCCCCTCAGGATTTACTTTGAAATCATGTACAGTGCTTTGTAGATATATTGAAATATTGTCAGTGTCAGTCATCTGGATGAGTCATGGCCATTGCTTGACAAGTTTGCTCTCTGTGAAAGCCTGAGAGAATATTTTCTCTCTAGGTGACTCTCCTTAGGCACACTATATATCCTCAATCCCTTTCCTCTGTAGGCCCACCTCCTTGAACAGAAAATTTGGGAAACCACTGAGTTATAAGATGTTATAGCACAGGTTCTCTTATGTCCTGAGTCCTCACTGACCTTGAAGGGCTAGAGTCAAAATATTGGCAATCCTTGTAGCCCTTCTTTTTCTCTAATTTTTGGTCTATAAATTTGTGTTCTTAACTCTCCAGAAGAAAAGCCTAGTGATACTATTACTCTATAACATAGGCACTTGAGGTTAACATCACTGTCTTTCTGAGTATCAAACATCTTAGACTTAACTTGGAATTGGTATTATCTATCAATCATTGATATTCTAATAAATCTCTATAGAATATGATAAAAGCAGTTACACATTTTTGCACAGAAATTTTGAAATCTAAGCATATACAAAATTGTAGCCTGTCAATCCTTCAATATTTTTCCTGGTCTCTTACTCTCATTTAATACCATTTTTGTTTTCTTGTAAACCAACCATTTACTTGAGAGAGTATAGCAGTAACTGAAATTACATTAGAAGCACCACACATCTAAAAGACCAGAATGACAGGCATTCCAAGCATAGTTTTAGTGTTGCACATTGCTATCCTCAGTGTGATTAAACCTTTTGGAGGTTCTTAGGACTGTTATCT
>PVKN010039361.1:0-10900 GCA_004027915.1 Capromys pilorides | reverse complement strand
TGCCTTTTTGCTCTGTTTTTCATTGTGTTGTTGCTGTTTGTGGTGTTTTTGTTTTGTTTTAGCCTTGCACTTGGTATCTGTGTCAGGCAGGTGGTGCTGCTACACTATGAAAAAAGCCTCTAACCTTTAAGACTCCTAGGACCCTAAATCGTTTTTATTGAACCACTTGCTCCCCATTTTATGTTTATTGCCCACCCCACCGCTCCCCCTTGCTCCCCGCCCCCCACCAAAACCCAAGGTCCTCATTGTCCTCATTGTTCACACAATTTATTTCGCCTCTGGGGCTCTCAGGTCTTTAGCCAGAACTGCGGAGCCGTTTAGCTTGGGCAACAGCCTTGTGGTTGCGTTATCATGATATCCTTTCCTTCTTGGGCCCTACAGTGAGCAACAGCTGTCCAGGTACCATCTAGACAGCTTGTTTCAGTCTTCTCACTAAGGCTCTCATTCAGCCTCACTTACAAAGACATTTTCTCCCTATTATTTACCTACTACCTACACAAGAGCTTCCCTATCAGGCCCCAGGAATCTCCTCAAAACCCCAAACCCTGTCCTTGGGACCCACGTCCTTTACCTTGCAAAAGTCTCATCTCACCATCTCATCCTTAAAATTTTCATATCTGAGATTTGACTTTATCCTGCTTACAGGCTAATAAATTATCAGGTTGCTGTTTCAGGGATGCTAGCAAGAGGTACAAGCCTCCTAAGGCGAAGACAAAGTATATATTACTTACATAGCAAGCAGCATGAGCATAAGCACCTTATGTTGGTTCTCCCCCCACACCCCAGTACACATGGGTCACATGGAGGGCCCGGATGTGTGTGTGCATGTGGTGGGATACATTAGAGGAGAGGAATCCTGAGCTTAGGGAATCTGATGTTTATAGTGAACAGTAAAGTACACCTGGCTTTTGTCCAGAAAATGACATTACCATTGCCTCACAGTTACTCACTGCAAGCACAGTCCTGAGAACTGACTTGGATAAATGGTGTCATACTGACCAACCTGATTGTGGGAAAGCCAATTCCAGGTGGAGAGAGAAAGTAAGGCCAAGAGTTGTTGGCTCCAGGGAGCAAAAACAGATCAGGATAGCTCTGTAAGACCCAAGAAAGGCTCATGGCTATTATAAAATGTAAAAACAATATGAGATTTTACTCCAAAAATGACAGTTGGGTCAGAAAATACTGTGTTGGGCGGGCCAAATGGCTCAGCGGATTAAAGCCACCTGCTTAGGCAGATGCAGGAGCCAGGGGTTGATCCTCCGGGCCACGGTGCTAGCCCCGCCCCCAGGGTGCACTGAGCCAGCAATTGAGACTGGGCACGGTGGCACGCACCTGCAATCCCAGCACTTGGGACGAATACATTGCAGCCTCCCCTCTCCAAATTAAAGGAGTTGGTTGGATCTTGGGGCAGAGGCAAAGGCCTATATTTATTCTTGCCCAGAGTGTATCATTGAAAATCAGACACTAACTAAAGAGGTCTCCATACTAGAAGTACAGTCTTTCCACAATAATCAACCCACAAAACTCAGCACACACACAAAAATAGAATCATGAGGAGACAGGGCAACAAAATGTCCCCAAACTCCCAACTTCCCCAAAGCTGATCCATGTGGCATTGATGGGAAGGGAATCAAAATCCATATAACTGAATAATACAAAACAATAAGAGAAATTTTAAAAGACCAATAAGGTATTCAAAGAAGATATAACTAAACAAATAATGGATTTAAGTAAAATGATCAGCAACTTTGCAGAAGACAGTAATAAAAACCTATCTGAGAGGTGGGGAGATAGCTCTGTGGCACAAGTGCCTGGCTGGCAAGTGCAAGACCATGAGTTCGAACTCCAGTCCCTAAAAAAAAAAAAAAATACTGTCTGAGCTAAACAAATGCTACAAATCACGTATGACCAGCTGAGATTTAAACTCTATGGAAAGGTACTAAATAAAAATCTAAGAGATGAAATTTTCAAGCTGGGGAGATAGGTCAGCAGTCTAAACACCTGCCTGGCAAGTGCAAGGACCCAAGTTCAGCCCCTGGTGCCACATGGCATGCCCGCCCCACTCTGAGCCAGCCACCAAAGCCAGGTGTAGCAGTGCACACCTGTAATCCCAGTGCTAGGGAGGCTGAGACAGGAGGATCTTTATGAGTCTGAGCTGCATAGTGAGACCCTGTACCAAATACATAAATAAATAGAAGTTTTTTTTAATTTTTAAAAAAAGAAAGATAAAATTTTCTATTGAAAGTATGGACACCAGAAATAATCAGTTTGAGTTTCAGTGTGACGGTGGCCAGGCTGGCTATCTCGGTTAAGATGAGGCTTCTGCTGCTGCTTCCAGTGGCAGCGTCCTCAGTGGCCTGGAGCAAGGCCTTGGTCAGTCTGGGCAGCATGCCCACCAAGACACTGAAGATGCAGTACGCCACAGGGCCATTGTTCAAGTTCCAGATTTATGTGTCCTGAGATTGTAGGTGGGTGTTTGAGGAGTACATGTGAGTTATTAGCCAGCAGTACCCAGATATCCGAATTTAGAAAATTACCTCCCTCAACCCATTTATAGACATGTAACACAGCATCTTTCCTGTCAATCTTCAAACTAGAATTAGTAGTCTTAAGAATTGTTGGAAAGGATCCCTTTGTTTTCTTTGGCATGCAAGCTCCTAGCATCTGGCAATGGGACCAAGAAAATAAGTTCTATGCATGTATGATAGTTTTCTTCTTGAGCAACACAATTGAAAACTAGTCAACAGGAGCATTTGCAATAACTTTAAATGATGTACCTGTGTAGTTTAAGCTAGAATCTGGTCATCTTCCAGCCCTGCAACAACTCATTTAAATTCTTGACAACTAAATGAAGCTCAATGCACATATGAATTCAATCCCACATCATCCATCAATTGTAGCCCCACCTATCAGCACTGAAAACTCTTTTACATGAAGAAATTTTTGCAAGAGCAATGTGACTGACATTATGAAGGCCTGTTAGTACAGACCAGATGCTTTCTGACAGGATTGTTGTACCTCTTGGAAAACATCAGTGCGAGCTAGTTTTTCAGCACTGGCACATTTTGGAATTCTGCACATTTGTGGAGTACAATAATACTGTACATCCCTTCCCACCCTCATTCAGCTAGTTAATTTTTTAAAATGTAGGCACTATCACTACTTAAATAAAAAATAAATAATAAAAAGTAAATAAACAGAAGTGATCAATTTAAAGACAGTCAGAGGGGCTGAGGAGATAGCTCAGTAGAATAAGTAAGTGCTTGCCTGGCAAGCCAAGGGCCTGAGTTCAATCTCCAGTTCCGCAAAAAAAAAAAAATTAAAGACACTCAGAAATAGAAGATAGGGCTGATGTCAGTGACATCGTAGATGTCATAGACACCTTAAAAACAGCATGAAAAGATAAAAATGGGCTCAACAGCTGCTAGATGACACCAAGAAGACTAATCTAAGATTAATTAGAATTAATTTAAAAAAGCACAAATGGGAAAAACCTGTATAAAAATAATAGAAGGGGGCCAGCCAAATAGCTCAGTGGATTTAAGCACCTACAAGCACATGCAGGGGCCAAGGATTCAATCCCTAGGCCTGCCATGCCGGCCCCACCCTTGGGCCATGCTGAGATAGCAATTGAGGCTGGGCATGGTGTCATATGCCTCTAATCCCAGCTCTTGAGAGGCTGTAAGCAGGAGAATCATTATGAGTCTGATCTAGTAGTGAGATCCTAAACACCCTGTAGACCCTTCCCTATAAAAATAATAATAATAATAATAATAATAATAATAATAATAGAAGAAGAAGAAGAAGAAGAAGAAGAAGAAGAAGAAGAAGAAGAAGAAGAAGAAGAAGAAGAAGGAGAAAAGGAAGAAAATGTTCCTGATATGGGGAAAGAAATTAGTATATATACAAATGATACTCAGAGAATTCTAAATAGTCACAGTCAGAAAAGAACCTGTCCATGATACAGTGTGATCTAAATCCCAGAAGCCCAACACAAGGATAGAATCTTAAAAGCTGTTAGAAAAAAAAATCACTAGGGCCAGTGGTACAGCTCAGCGGACTAAGTGCTTGCTTAGGTAAGTGCAGAGGCCAGGGTTGGGTCCCTGGCTCGGCCTGCCACGTCTGCCCTGCCCTTGGGTGCGCTGAGCTGGTGATGGAGTCCGGGCGCTCGCCTGTAATCCCAGCACTAGGTAGGCAGACGGCAGGAGGATCACTATCAATTTGCGGCTGTGTAGTGAAACCCTGCACAAAAGGAAGAAAAAGAAAAAACCTTTAAGAAAAAAAATCACTTATAAAGCTAAATCCATTGAAACTACAGCTGATTTCTCAACACAAACCATAAAGGTCAAGAGAGCTCAGAGTGAAGCATTTCAATTCCTAAAAGAAAACAACTTCCAGCAAAAGTACCTTTCAAAATTTATGGTGAAATAAAATCTTTCCATGACAATGAGCACATTAAGAAATTCATCACCACCAAATCAGTACTCGAAAAATACTCAAGAGTATATAAATAAGGACGTAACAAAGCCAACAGTGAAAATCTCTAATAGAATGACTACATCAAACAGGGTGAACAGTTAAACAGAAAGGAAAATGGGGACTGGGGAGGGTGTCAGTCGTGAGAAAATAATGAACTAGCAGGGATAAATCAATACTTTTCTGCAGTAGCTCACAATGTGAATGATCTCAATTCTCCAATCAAAAGACACAGCCTGGCATAAAGGAGTGAAAAAGAAAGTCCACTGGTATGCTACATATGCATTTGACACAGTTAATCCAAAAAGAAATAGACAAAAAGAATCAAAAGATAGAAAACAATTTTAAATGTAACAGGAATCTGAAAACACTCAGGAATAGCTATCTATTTTCAGACCAAAATGGATTTCAGGCCAAAACTGATCAGAAGATGCAAAAGTAACTTCATATTGGTTAAGGGAACAATACAGTGGAAGAGGTGGCAGTTATAAATAAATATTCCTAAACACCTACACATTTAACTTTATAAAACAAATGCTACTAGACATAAAAGATCAGATAAACATCAATATGGTTATGCTGGGAGACCTCAATACCCCACTGTTACAAAGAGAACAACTGCAAATATTCTTGCTGTTCTGATTGTGTCATAATCAGCGCAGGCTAAACATTTGCTATAGTAGCCAGGTGTGGTGGCGCACACCTGTAATCCCAGCACTTGGGAGGCTGAGGCAGGAGGATTGGTGTGAGTTCAAGACCAGCCTGGGCTACAAAAGTGAGCACAAGGCCAGTCTGAACTGCATAGCGAGACCCTGTCTCAAAAAGACAAAAACAAAAACAAAACAAAACAAAAAAAACATTCGCTATAGTAAGACCATGCACGTGTCCGCAGACCTAGATCTTTCCCTAGGTCTGGTTTTATAAATGCTGGTGATAAACCAGATCCAAATAATTATAACTAATAGTCAGATTTGTCTAAAGAACATCTAACCTAAGTTTGAAAATTGTGCCATTTCCAATTACCATTAAATGAATCGTAAATAAAAAAATAGAACGAGACAAAAAGAGCAACAAAGAAATATTTGAGTTGAACCAAATCTTTAAGCAAATGGATTTAAAGATGTTTACAGTGTTCCACTCAAGAATATCAAAATACACATTCTTCACAGCAGCACTGGGGACTTTCTCCAAAACAAACTACACACTACACAATAAAGCATATTTAATTAAATGAGAAAGAACAAATTATCCCATGTGTATTATCTGATCACAAAAATGAAACTAGAAAACAATACCAGAAATTATGTGAACATGCAGAAATTAAATAATATTCTCTTGAACAACCAGTGAATTATGGAAGAAATTGTTCTGTTCCTAGAATCAAATAATAATACCAGTAATATGCCAGAACCTTTGGGTCGTAACAAAAGCGGTCTTAGGAAGGAAGTTTATAAGCTATGAATATCCATATCAGAAAAACAAAGCAATTCTGGAGAAGTAACCTACTGATACACTCAAGGTTCTAGAAAAGTGAAAACAATCCAAACCCACAGCTAGAACAATTAAAAGATCAGAGGAGAAATTAATGAAATTAAATCTTAAAAAATTGACGAATTAAAGAGCTGGCTCTTTGAAAGAAAAAAAAATTAACAAACCCTTAGCCAATCTTACCAAAGAAAGACTCAAAACAATAATTACAAATGAAATCTCAATAGACACTGCCAAACTCCATATTACCAGTAACTACTTCACAAACTTGTGTTCTAATAAATGGAAGAATTCAGAAAAAATGGATCATTTCTAGATACATGTGAGATACCAAAATTGAACCAAGAAGATATAAAAATTCTGAATAATCCAGTAACAGGCAATGAAATTGAAACAGTAATAATAATAAACCTATCAACTAAGAAAAGCCTAAGAACTGATAAATTCACCACTGACTTCTACAAGAACTTCAGGAAAGATAAAATACCAGTACATCATTAATAAAATTGAAATGGAAGAGTACTTCCAAAATCAATCCTAGAAGCTAGAGTTACCTTAATTTTAAAACCAGATCATGACCCCACCCCTAAAAAGAGAAATACAGGCCAATCTCTTTAATGAACATAAGTACAAAAATCTGCAATAAGATACTGGCAAACAGAACGCAACAAACCATCAAAAAGACCATACAGCTGGGTGTGGAGACACATGCCTATAATCCTAGAATTCAGGAGGCCAGGGCAGGAGGATCATTAAGAATTCAATAACAACCTGAACTAGAAGGTGAGCTCAAGGACAGCCTGGCAGAGTGAGAGCCTGTCTCAAAGGGATACAAACACAAAAAAAATCATACATCATATAACCAAGTAAGCTTCATACCCAAAATGCAAGTTGCAAACTAATAAAAAGAATTCATCGCATAAAATCAAAGACAAAAATCACATGATCAGAGCCAGTGAGATAACTCAGTGGACTAAGTGCTTGCTTAGGTAAGCACAGGGACCAGGGTTCGATCCCTGACACCACACACCACGCTGTGGGAGGTGGCACATGCTTGTAATCCCAACATGAGGGAGGCTGAAAATAGGAGGATCACTATGAGTCTGAGCTTTGTAATGAGACTCTGCACAAAATAAATAAATAAATAAATACATACATAAATAAATAAATAAAATAAATCACATGATTATCTCAATGGATGCAGAAAAAACTTTTGACAATATTCAATAGTCATTCATGATTTTTAAAAAAACAGAAAATAATTGATATAGAAGGACATTATCTCAATCAGGCAAGAGTCATTTATGACAAGTATAGTACCAATATCATATTTTTTTTAAATTTATTTATTTGTTTACTTGTTGTGTTTGTTTGTTTCTTTATTTATTTATTTTGTGGCTGGCTCAGCCTGCCCTGGTGGTGGGGCTGGCGCAGCATGTGGTGCTGGGGATCGAACCGCAGTCCCTGCAGTTGCCTGAGCTTTCCTGAGCAGGCGCTTTAGACCACTGAACCATCTTGTCGGCCCCCCAATATCATATTAAGTTGGAAAAAGCTGAAAGAGTTCCCTAAAATCAAGAACAAGACCAGGACATTCACTATCACCACTCTATTTCTTTTTGTTTTGTTTTGTTTTGGTACCAGGGATTGAACTCATTACATAGCACTTGCCAAGCAGGCACTTAAACCACTGAGCTATCTTACTGGCCCTCCATTTCAATATAGTTTTAGAAACATTAGACGGAGCTATGTAGAGAAAAGAGTAAAAAGAATATAAATAAGGGAGAAAGAAGTCAAGTTACCCTTATTTGTAAACAACATGATTCTCTACATAAAAGTCCTCCTAAAATGGCCAAAACACTACTAGAATTAGCCACCAAATTCAGTAATGTGGGCCACCCAAATAGCTCAACAGATTAAAGCTCCTGCTTGGGCAGAGACAGGGGTCAGGGCTTTAATCTCCCCCACCCCTGGGGACTGCTGAGACAGCGAGTGAAACTGGGCATGGTAGCACCATGCGCAGCACTTGGGAGGCTGTAAACAGGAGGATCATCATGAGTCTGATCTGTGTGATGAGACCCTGTAGACCCCGTACTAAATACAAAAAAAAAAAAAAAAAAAAAAGCAAGTTCAGTAATGTAGCAGGATGCAAAAGCAAACATACAATAATCAATGGTATTTTTCTATGCCAATAATTAACTCACTGCAGAAACGAGTAGAAAAACAGTGAAATGAGTTCAAGGCCAGCCTGAATTGCAGACTGAGACCTGTCTCAAAAAGGCAAAAAGAGAAGAAAGAAAGAATTCATGAAAATATAGGCATAAGCAAGGACTTTCTGAATAGAACCCCAATTGTATACGAAATAACACCAATAATCAACTGGTGAGCTCATTAAAATTAAAAAGCTTCTGTACAACAAAAGAGACAGCCAAACAAGACACACTCACCTGGCAAGTGCAAGGTTGTGAGTTTGATTCCCTGTACTAAAAAAAAGAAAAGAAAAGAAAATTGCCCAGTACACTGAAGAGATATTCTTCAAAATGGGAGAAAAATGTTTCTAGCTATTCCTTAAACTGAGAAATAATGTAAAAAACACAAAAGAATTATCCCCTAACAAAATAAAGGACCCAATCAAAAATGGGCAATCAAAACGAGGAGTCACTTCTCAGAGGAAGTACCAATAGCTAGTAAGTACATTTTAAAATGCCCAACACCTGCACCTGTCAGAAAAATGCAAATTATAATGTCACTGAGGTCCTGTCTTACTCCAACAAGAATGGCTATCATCAAGAAATCACATAACAACAAATGTTGGTGAGTTTGCAGAGAGAAAGGAAGCTTCTATGTTGGTGGAAAAGTGGGACTAGTACAACCATTATGGAAATCAGTAGGTCAATTCCTCAAAAAACTAAAAACATAAATTCCATTTGCCCAGCTTTGTCTATAACATATACCAGCACAATTCAGAATAGCTAAATCTTTATTTGTAATCACCCAAACCCAGAAATAACCCAAATGTCATGAACAGGTGATTGCATGAACAAATTATGGTATATCCATGCTTAGGATTACTCCTCAGCCATTAAAAACTGACCTATTGATCTATGCAACAACCTACTTACATTTTTATTTTATTTTAAAGAGTAAAAATACCAGAAACAAAGATAGAAAATGAGTAACAAGCACAATTCTGTACATACAGTACAGAATTTCAAAACAAGAACAAAAATGTAACAATGGTTATATTACATTTTTTCATCATCAAAATCTGTTTAGATTAATAGATATAAGTATGTAAGACTGGCCAAATAATTAAACATCAACACTTTCAATAAACCTTAATTTTTTTAACTCTTCCAAATGCATTTTGTATTTAAATGATTCTTCTAAAAAAAAATGTATAGGGGTTGAGGATGCAGAAAACGCAAGGTCTGAGTTTGATTCCTGGTACCCTCCAAAATTTATTTATTTATTTATTTATTTATTTATTTATTTATTTTCTTTTTTTGAGTTCTTATACTAGGGAGACTATACGATATTTGCATATGTAGGTCTGGTTTATTTCACTTATGAGTATATGTTCAACATACATCCACTTATACATGAAGTCTTCTAGTTTGTTATTCTTTAATATTCCATTTTATGAAAATACCACATCTTTTTTAATCATTCTTCAGATGATGGGCATTTTGCTTGTTTCCAAAATTTGACTATCACAAATTGTGCTGCTACGAACATAGGTGCACAGATATCGCTATGGTATGATGTTTTCAGTTCTTCTGGAAAAATTCCCAGTAAGGGGATAGCTCAATTGAAAGGGATTTCTAGTACTAGTTTTTTAAGGAGTCTCCACACTGCTTTCCATAATGGTTGCACCAGTCTGCATTCCCACCAGCAGTGGAGAAGGGTTCCTTTTTCCCCACAGCCTCTCCAACACTTGTTGCTGGTTGATTTCTTTATGGTAGCCATTCTTTCTGGGGTGAGATGGTATCTAAGTGATTTGCATTTCATGAATGGCTAGCGATGTGGAGCATTTCTTCATGTATTTATAGACTTGTTGAATTTCTTTCTCTGAGAAGTGTGTGTTCATCTCAGATGCCCATTTCTGGATTGGATCTTTGAATTTTGGGACCCTAATGGTTTTTAGTTCTTTATAAATTCTAGATAGAAGACCTTTGTCTGAATACTTATTAGTTAAAATCTTTTCAAAATTTGTGGGTTGTCTTTTCACTCTGTTGGTGATTTCTATTGACGTGAAAAAACTTCTCAGCCAGAGGAGGTCCCATTTGTTGATTCTTTCAAGTGTTAAACGTACATTTTGATTTTTGTTAATGAACTCTTTGCCTGCTCCAGCGTCTTCAAGATTTTTTCCAACTTTCTGCTCTAGGAGATTTAGGGTTTCTCTTTTAACATTTAGATCTTTAGTCCATTTTGATTTTAGTTTAGTACACGGTGATAGACCTGGGTCAAGTTTTAGTGCTTGACATGTGGAGAGCCAGTTTTTCCAGCACCATGTGTTAAAGGGGTTATCTTTCTTCCACTAAGCATGTTTGGCCGCTTTGTCAAAAATAAGGTGGCTGAGTGTGTTTGTATTTGCTTCTGCATCTTCTAATCTATTCCACTGATCCTCAGGTCTATTTTTTTGCCAATACCATGCTGATTTTATCACAGTAGCTCTGTAGTATAACTTTAGGTCAGGAATTGTAATACCTCCTGCTTTGTCTTTGTTGCCCAGGATTGTCTTTGCAAATCTAGGTCTTTCCTGGTTCCAAATAAATTTTAGGATTGATTTCTCTAGGTCTGTGAGGTATGTTGATGGCATTTTGATAAGGATTGCATTAAATCTGTATAACAATTTAGGGAGTGTGGCCATCTTCACAATGTTGGTTCTTCCTATCCAGGAGCAGGGAATGTCTTTCCATTCTCTGAAATCCTCTAG
>PVKN010039360.1:0-10901 GCA_004027915.1 Capromys pilorides | reverse complement strand
GTCTCTCCTTCCTAATTCCTCAAATGCTGACATCATTACGTTCTCCACATATTCTGAATAATGCAATTGAAACTTTAGTTGCTTCATTTTCTTGCTAACTGAGTCATTGTGTTCCTGCCACAGTTATCCAATAAATGATGAAACCCAAATAAGGAAACACAGTGCTTGCCTCTACTCGTAACCCATCCATCTATCCCACTGCGGGAGCCCTTGGACTGCACCTGCTGTGTAACTACCACAGTACCACAAGAGTGTATCCCAAATGGAAATGAAATGAGAGAGATCGTAAATATTTGATGTTCTTTTTCCTGTTCTCTCCCTGTGCTTCCATGCTGGTGGCAGATGACCATTTGGAAAAGAATAGCACAAAGTTTCATGTTTGCTAAGGGATTTTTTTTTTTTATAATGGCTTGCAAAGCTCAGGCAGTCCAGCATTCAGCTGTTGCAGATCCATAAACCATTGCTTCCATTACAGAAGCTTTTAAAGAAATCTTCAGCATCCAAGTCTCCATAAAGGTAATTTTCACATTAAAAATTCACTGTGAACTCACTTTTTAATGAGATAATGAGTGGAAGGTTGTCTTCACTGTCATTCCCAGAGGTTTCTCAAGCCAATCACAGTCAAGCCACAGCAGGTCTGTTAAAATTAAATGACCCTTATTTCTTTCAACATATTTCCAGTCTGGGAGGAAAAGATCCAATACAGCCAGCAGCAAGTCCTGTTCTCGGAAGCATGAGTGGCCGAAAGAATGATTTACACTCACGAAAATCAGTTGTATGAGTCTAAGTTTCTTATTCTCTGGTCCCAAACTGACCTGTGTGCGTGGAATGAAGACAAATGAAGCGCAACAGCGGGGTGGCCCTTCCACCTTGTCAGCGTCTCTGCAGCCTGGCAGGGGTCCTCCCGCAGCACCTACTGCTGTCCACAGGGCTAAGATTTGTGTGAAAGCCCTTCTCCCTTACAGAGCTTTCCTGTGCTCTGAAAATGCGTGAAATGCTTTTACTTTAGTTATCAGGTACAGTGAGCAGTCAGCTTGGGCATGAATTCTAGAAAACATTTAATGGTAATTATAAGAAATGCATCCTAACATTTTGTGTAGGAGTGCATCTCCCTGTAATTGGGCTACTGTAATTGTAGATCAGAAAATCCCGAGGAAAATAAAGCACAATAAAGCTTGCCAGTTCTCATAGTTTATGATTGTTAGAAAATGTGATAAACACCGAACCGTCTCTGACTTCATGAGTAAGCTTCTTTTAAGACAGGAGATGGGCTCCTTGCAGGACCCTTCCCTGGTCGCTACTCTGACAGCGCCTGGGAGTTTCCATTGCGTGTTCAAGTTTTGATTACAATGGAGATTTAGCAGACTGCGGCTACATGGCAAATGACGCAGTGACTAAAAGTGGCGGTGGTGGTGACACTATGAAATGGCAGTTAACAAGTTGACAGGAGAAAAAGAAAACACTGATAAGAAATGTCAAGTGGATGAAATAAAAGGCATCTAAAACGATGAGGCCAGCAGGGTGACAATGTTAGCTGCTTACCCGAGTCTTCCTTTATTCTTCCTTATAAAGAAAGCCTCATTTTTGCTTTAAGATACCAACATTCTCCTTTCTATCAAATCTTGGCAGTGGCCATTTCAATATTTAACTACATGATCACATTTTACTAGTAGAGAACTGTTAAGAACAAGAGGAAACTGTATTAATTTATATTGACCATATAAAAGGAATTCTGCTTGCATCTTTAGAAAGAAAGCAGCCAATAATTTACAAAGAAATGTTTAAAAAATTCTAAATTTTATTTATTTTTTTAACATATGTGGTACAGGGTCTCACTATGCAGCTCAGACTCCTAGTAACCCTCCTATTTTCAGCAAACTGGAATTATAGTACATGCCACCACACCCAGTCTCAGTGCCCGGGGGGCGGAGCTGATGCAATATGGTATCAGGGATTGAACCCCAAGCCCTGAGCTTGCCTAAGCTATTCCTACCAGTCCTTAAAAATCTGAATTTTAAATTGACTCTCTATAGTCAAAACTGTTAAAAGAGTTAGTGTTCTGATAAGTGAAACTCTCACCTAATTAGAGTCCCTGCAGATAAAAATAAATTAATTAAAATTTTATTTTGCAAAGAAACTGGTTCTACAGACGCAGATTGATTAAGATCAGATCTCTAAACCAAGCTTTTTGTAAAAGAAAAAGACCTTCAGCGGGCCCTGGCGGCCAGTGGGAAGGCCCGCAGCCCAGTGAGGCCCCCGCTGGGGCACACACAATGGCTAGGCAGGAGGGGCAGGGTGAAAACTGCTCAGCAGTGGGAGCAACACAAGCCAGCAGCTAGGAAGCTGGGTGAGCCGGTGCTGTGCCTGCTGACAAGGCACAGGGTAGAAGCGGGTGAGGAGGGTCACCCCACCTTGTGTGAAAGGGCTGAGGAGAGCCCTAGCCACAGAAAACTAATCCCATCCCAAGTCTGGAGAACAACATCAGATGCACGCATAGCACAGACCTACCTGCAGGCTTGGCTGGAGCACAGGTTGCTAGGGTCCAGCTTGGACCTGCCTCAGAACTGCAGACACCAGGAGAACTCCACTACTTTTATTTCTCTCTGTCTGATGGGTTTTCTTCTTTGTATTTGGCCAGGTTGGTGAGGGGAAGTCACTCTCTCTCTTTTGCTTTTCTTTTTGTTGTTGTTTTTTTCTTTTTTTTTTTTTTTGTCTCTGTGATTATTTTTGTTTTCTCTTTTTCTTTCCTTTTTTCTGTCCCTTCTTTCATGATTTAGGTCTCTAAACTTTTTGTTTGTTTGTTTTATTCCACTCATTCCTTCCTTTCTTTCATCCGCTATCTCACTTGATTCCATGACACTTTCAGGTGAGTAAACACAGTCTCTTCTCTTTCTGCTTCATCTCAAAACTCCTGGGCTTTGTCTCTCAGTCCTTCTTCCTTGTGTCCTACAATTACCCAAAACTTAGAAGATCGTCACTGTATTCAGCCTCATTCAGTCTTCATCTTTCCCCCGTTCCTCTTAACCTCCCCCCACAAAAAAAAAAGGTAAAAATCCCTCTGCCAAGTGGAAAATCATGGCATACAAGTTGCTGGTATAAACTGGGTTAGATCATATTAGTGCAGAACTTGCTCCTATGGTTAAAGTTATCATAGTGACCACAGTTGGTCAGTAGCCACGCTGGACTTGAGTCTACTGTCTTTCTAACTGCACTACTTTAACAAGGATGTCACACCTGTTATAATCTGCTTTTCTCCACAGTAAGACAACGCTGTGATTATAAGGGTTGTAACCATCAGCATAGCCCGTATTCCAGGAATGAACCCTATGTCAATAAACAGCAACTTCACATTCATACTATATTGGAAAGATAATTTTCAGAACAGACATAAAGACCTTCTACATCTAGAAGACATCCTAAGGTACAGATATTTCCTAGGGAAGCTTTGATACCAGAGATAACATAAGAAATTTATGAGCATCCACACAGAAGACAAAATAAAACAGAAAGTAGAACATGATAAGAAGAAGAAGCAAAATACAACTCCAGACACCCAGCCCACCTGGGACAAGTCCTGAGCCCAAAGAGATAGAGGATGCCAGAAGACAACCACTGGAACTTTCTAAAATGGTAGCAGCAGAAATGAGAAAGAAAGAAAGAAAAATAGAAGAGGCTATGCAAAATCAATCCCTACAGTGCAAAAAAGAAAGAAGAAAGAAAGAAAGATTGATAATCAAGACATTAAAACAAACACAGATTTGTTTTTTGTTTTTTTATGCAGACTGAGAACCTAGCTTTCACCAATGCTTTGCGGTTTTTCTCTGTCTGTGTCTCTGGGTCTCTCTGTCTCTGCCTCTTTCTGTCTATTTCTGTCTCTGTCCCGCTCCCTCTCTCTCCCCTCCCACCCTCTTTCTCCCTCTTCCACGGTCTCCAACAGTTTCTTTTTCTTCCTCCTCACTGCGTTGCCATTCTCATTAAGGATGTGTTTTAGCCTTAACGTGAATAGGCTGAGCCCCTTTTCCCCTCAAATATTACCCTGTACGGCTTGCTCTAAATTCTAGGTCCCCTTTGGTTTCAGCCAACCTGGCTCCTGCTACAAGCGGGGCCAACGAGATAGGAGGCGGTCACACTATGGCTGGACCAGCCTCCAGCTTTCCGCATGACGGAGGGGTCTGTGACTGGCAACAACTGGACGCAGAGCGAGAAGCACGTCATGCCGGACGTCCACAGCACAGGGCTCAGGGCGGGAGCTCGGGTGAGATTGCCAGGACCTGTCATTCGATCTGTGTAACAGTCTAAGTACTTAGCTCATTAATTATATATTCGTGTGTTGCAATATAATAATTTCAAACCCCAAGGTTTTTTACTCCAACTCTTAGAAAGGAAAAGAGCAGCTTCTTAATCCACAGGTCTGCATGCTCAGAGCCCTGGCAGAGCCCTGGGAGGGGCAAGAGGCAGGTGCGCAGGCCCAGGCCGGGCTTTCACTGTCAAAGCCATCGAAGATGAGCTTGGAGACTCTGGGGCCCTGCAAACCTAGCTCTGACTCCTGCCCGGCGCGCCTTTGTTTGCACAGTGAGGCCGCGTTTCCTCCGCACCCTGCCCTCCCTCTTCCTCTGTGCTCTGCCTGCTGTAGGACATCGCATCGCATACTGGGCTCCACAGGGACTTCACCAGGTGTTATGGTTCCTGTGAGCTGTGTTCAGAATCAAAAGTCCACGCAGAAACAGTTGGCTAAAAGTCTAATTAATATGCAAGGCCTCAAAGGGGAGTTTTTAACTTATTTAAATGGGCAAACGACCGAGGCACTTGTTTCCGTGGGATGACCGCTAACTCGTTTGAACCATTCTTCAATCAGTTTCTTAGGAAACGCTTTGTTCCTCCATTTTCTGTATTTAATTTAAAGTATGAAAAAACTTGGCTTTTCCTCTCCAGTTCAAACCCTGTACCAAATACATTAAAAAGAAAAAAGAAAAATGCTCATCCTCCAATATTATTTGATTTGAACTTGCAGTGATGGAGACTACTGCAACCTTCCAAGATTCTGACTTACTGATAGTTCTCTGTTGAAAGTGAACTTTTTCTCCTCTGAATCACAAAATACTTTTTTAAAATAAGCTGATGATGACCAGTCATTCACAAGTGACGGCTGTGAATGGTAACTAACTTCAAGGGACTCACAAGCAGGAAGGTACTACTAAAAGACATTTTCGTGTTTCATTGTTTGGCTTTCAGAATTTGCCATTATGCCTAGAGCAAATGGTTCAAATCCAAAGTCCCCACCCCAAAACCAGGCATGGTGGCTCAGGCTTATCATCCCAGCACTGAGGAGGCTGACACAGGAGGATCACTGAGAGTGTGAACTGCGTAGTGAGACCCTGCATCAAACTATTAATTAGTTAATCAATTAAAATCCAGTTTTATTGTGAAATTAAAGTTATGGGATCAGAAAACTGCTAGACATTATGCATTAGGCTAGAAGTGTTCCCGGGTAGCTAACATCTGTTTAAGTACTTGGTTCTGTCTTTATCAAGGAGAATAATGTAAACTTAGAAGTATTATACCAAAACCCATCACAAGATTAAACCTCTGTCAGGTCATTTTGTAAACATCTCAGAGAAAAGAAGTTGTGCCCAAACTGTGCCGCTCACAGAAGACAATAAACACACAATACAAAATCCAGACAAGCCTACTTACACCTAAAGCAGGTTTGTCTTCGTATGCCTAGGGATGGGGAGATAGCTCAGGAGCATGAGCACCTACCTGCCTGGCAAGCTCAAGGTCCCGAGTTCCATCCCCAGTATCAAAAAAATAAAATAAAATAAAGCTTATCTCAACACGTATGGAAAGAAGAGGAGCCCAGGCCTGGAACTGGCCTGTTTTATTCCACTGATTAGACACATAGGTCATCTATAAACATTCAAGTACATACCGCACCACTGTATATCTGACTCTTCCTTTTGTGATTTTGCTGAAAAGCTTTTAAAACATTTTGCTGTTGTTGTATTGGTTTTGGGTTTTGAGATGGGATCTTCCTATTTTGAGCGGGTTAGCCTTGAACTCTTGGATGAAAGTAACCCTTTGACCCAAGCCACTGGGACTACAGGAGCCACCACACCAGGCTCAAGTCCTTTTGTGAATTCATGTTCCTTCTTCTAGTTCTGAGTTTAAGGACATAGCACCTGCGAGTTCAGGTGCTTAAACAGAGAGAAGTTTATTGAAAAAGTTCAAGGGGAGAATGTCCTTCCCCTGCTCCCAGCCAACAAGGTCGAGGGAGTGCACATCCTTGTTGTGAGTTGAGCCCCAGTGAAACACAAAGCTTTACCTAGAAGGAGCAGCCCAGGTCCACAGCAAGGAGGCTGAGTTTAGCAGTGACCTAGAGAATGATTCTTCCTGTCCCGTTTCTGGCCTCTGAAGGGTTCCTTCACGTTTCTACATTGTTTTTTGTTTGCTTGTTTGTTTGTTTGTTTGTTTTAATTATGCGCCACTTTAGTGGTTCTTTCACTCCAGGATCCAGGTGGAAGGAGGATAAGTCATCTCTGATGTGTCTCCCTCCATATAGACAGGAAGAGCAAGAGCGAGCTGCCATCTATGGGGCCCCGGCTTCGGCTCCTGTTGTGTGTGTCCGCTTCAGGCCACCTTTCCTTGGCCAGAACAAATCGCTGCCCTGAGACCAGGCTAAGTGATGGGGGAGGTAAACTCTCCATGCAAGAGAGCACTGAGCCAGTGTGCCCGTGGACCCACAGCCATGCTCATGGGGTGCCCTCTGGGGAGCACAGTGAGCGACTGAGAACAGAAGTGCAATGTGCCCGTGCTGATCAGCTTCCTGCTGCAGAGACAGAGTACTCCACTCCACAGCTTCAAGAGGAAAGGGTCCACTGGGCTCATGGTTCCCAGGGTCCAGTTCAGGCTCCAAGACAGAAAAACCATGGGGGAGGCCTTGGCACCTCATGGAAGCCAGGCAAGAGAGAGAAGAGGGCAGGCAGGGAGCGGAATGCCCCTGAGGGGTGGGCTCTTCCTCATTCTGCCTCCTCCAGCACATTCAGCAGCAAACTTCTCGACCCATGCATCCACCATGGAGTACGGCATCCCGGCCATCCAGCCGTCCCCCAAAAGCTCCACCTTTGACACTGAGATGTGGGGGACGCGCTAGCTGTACACCACAGCAATGCCATAGAGGAACCCACAGGCAGAAGAACAGAGCTGGGAAGATGCCCTGCTCTTCCGAGGAAAGTGGTGATTGAAACATCTCCAGGTGGTCCACGCACAGATGCTGAGAACGCACTTGGATGCATGGCTCAGAAGCGGAGGACGAAGATCCGCGGGATGCAGACACTAGAATCGCTCCCGGAAGAATGACAGCTGACATCCTGCGGAGGAAGCAAGCTCTTTCAGGGACAAGAGGGTCGAGAGCCCTTTGGACATCCGCACTCTTCTAATATGGTTGAGAACACATTTCTCTCAGTCTCTTGTTTTCTTGCTTCTCCTTTTTAAAGACAATATAAATGTGAAGAACTATTTTTGTGCTCGAAGAAAGACAAAATGCTGTGTGTCAAGGAATAACTGAAGCTTATCCGCAGGACTGGAAGGAAACCACAGTGAGAGGCTGGCAGTGGGAGAGGGCAGGCCCTTCTGCAGGGGCATCAGGTGCAGCAGCCCAGCTGACACCCGCTGACGCTCCCCAGGAGAAGTGCGGGCGGTCCCCGTGGCAGGAAAGATGGAGGAGACATAACATCTAACAGACATTGTTAAACATTAACTTCATTTATTAAAAACATTACAAGAAGATCCTTGGGTTCATGAGCGTGATGGTTGGGTGTTCATGCCCTATGCATGAGATGTGCCTCCTCAAACCTTGCTGGGATGTGGGCACGTTACCCACCTGACGTGAAAACAATAAATAAATAAGTAAATAAAATAAAATAAAAAAATTACAAGGGCAAGAAATTATTAATAATATGCTCTATCATTGTTGTACACTGGAACCAGGTTTGGACCATCAAGTTTCTGGTTTCCAGAGTTTCTCTGATACAGAGTAAGAACAGAGGGAAGAGAGAAACCGGAGAACATTTAAGGAAGGAAGGAGCAGTGGCAGAGGAGAGAGCGGTCAGAGAAATCCAGGAAGACAGGAAACACACATTGCGAGAAGAGAGAAGATTTCACAAAGACGTTAATCTGGTTATTTTAAGGCATAAAGTTTCTGTTTCTGTTTCTCAAGCACGAATAGGACAAAATTCACTGTGCGATTTGAATTAAAAATATTTCTGTTTGTTTTAATAATTTTAATGAGAAAGAAATAGCAATGAGAGTTTCAAAACAGGTTAGTAGGACAGTTACAAATATATATATATATATATATATTTATAAATAAATAAATAAATATATATATATATATATATATATTCCACTAAAGTACTGGTGTGTAAAAATACCACAACTTTTAAGAGTTAAGGACATAATCTGAAAAGTGTTTGCATTACAAATTTCATCCTTTTTTATTATTATTATTATGGCTGGCTCAGTCTGCCCTGGGGGTGGGGCTGGCGCAGCATGTGGTGCCGGGGATCGAACCACCACGGTCCCTGCGGTTACCTAAGCTTGCCTAAGCAAGTGCTTTACACCACTGAGCTATCTCACCGGCTCCCTTCATCCATTTCTAAATCAATGAACTTTATTTACCACAGTTGCGCGAAGTGTCCTTCAGGGGTAAAATAGTAATGGTATAGCTTTCACAAGATACAAAACAACTAATGAAATCCATGCATGAAGTATAAGTTTTATATTTTTGAACTGAAGCTTAAATCTGGAAAGTGCAGCACAGTGTGTGCTGTCATTATTTAAACTATGGGAAATAATTATCTAGACATTTCTACTAAAAATGCTAATGCTGTGCATTCAGAAAATTGTCCAGAGAGAGTGACAGCAACTTCCAAGGAATCTTAAACGAGGGCAGCATTTTTTTTTTTTTTTTGAGCAATTGCACCCAGCTGCTGAATACTGATCATTAATTGCACGAAGACAATTTGAGCCATTCTCAATAAAGCACAGCCTATCTAAATTCGTATTGATCTCAGGGAGTCAGGACCCTTACTAAGAAAGATGAAGTTCACAGGTAAATGAATTATCTAAAACAATGTATTTAATTGCTGGAAAAGATTCTAAAATAAGAAAAAAGAGAGAGAGAAAGGAACAGCAAGCTCAAGGAAATAACTTGAGTTTTCAAACTCCCTCCGGCCCTGAGCCTCGAGATCTGCAGACTTGATGCCTGGGAGCAAGGCCTCCACCAAGAACGCGAGGTGTTTCTTCAGCCTGCCGCAAGAGGCAACAAACCCGGGCGTCGCAGTCGGCCGAGCTAGGAATAGGAGAGAGTGCTGGTGAAGGCGAGGCTCATCGGTGTCTTTCCGAAGACCCTGAGCACTTACTTGTCTCAAACCCTAGAGAGTATTTGCGGTGGCTCCCGTGACACGCACTGCCACCAACTCACTGTCATGACCACAAACTGCAGCTGTTCACGTGTAGCTCAGTGTGGAAGAAATCGCATTGGGTCTGCTGGGGCCTTCAGCTTCAGCTTCTCTATGCTCCAGAACGGTGAAAAATAAATGGTATTTCAATTATTCAATTTACAGTATCTGTTTAAAGGAGCCTGAGCAGACTAGAACCTTACCGTTGCCTAGCATCTCCAAAGACAGTACGTGATTAGCAATGCAACATCACTGAAAAGCGACCTTCCAAACAAATCAGGATATAGGTGAGGCATCCGACCCAGTGGCACAGCCCCTGCCTGGAAGGGCAAGGTCCTGAGGTTCATTCCCAGCACAAAACGAAAGAAAGTAGGATCTGTATAATTCATGAGCTGCAGAGTTCATTTCAAAGAAATCTAAAATTTGCTACACAGACATTTCTTAATTATGTTATGGCTGGCTCAGCCTGCCCTGGGGGTGAGGCTGGCGCAGCATGTGGTGCCGGAAATCGAACTGCAGTCTCTGAGCTTGCCTAAGCAGGCGCTTTAGACCGCTGAGCTATCTTGCCAGCCCAGACATTTCTTAATTAATAACCAACTTTGTTCCTGCAACTTAGTCACTAAGTGAGCTGGTCACAAGTGAGGAGTTGTACAGAGTATGTACACTACAATGCCCAGAACAAAGAAACTGTCAGAGGAAACACAAGTTTGATGACTTTGTTTATGTTTGCATAACTCTTCCATGTAGTGCTCTCCTGTCTAACAGAACATAGAACTACAGCACAATTAGCAAAAATTACAGTATAAACAAAGTGCACTATACAGAAGAAGACAATGAGGCAGATGCACAGACTGTACACAAAAAAGATGGGCCTAAGTCCCAAACAGTGCACTTTGGTAACAGTTGTTAAGCAGGTAGGTTGCTGATGGAAGAGCATTGACACTGAGTCCACATCGGAGAATATGTCTGACTTAATTATTTTACAGAAACTGTCCATAGTCACCATGCCTGGGTTCCTCTGCCTTTCAACTGCCATCAGGAAGTGGAAGGCTACTGGGCTTTTCCTCATCATTCACAGTAACTCCCTGGGTGGTCCATGACTTCACATTGAACAGACCATCTCAGTAAGGGCACCTTCCAGTGGGCCAGCATGGGCACTGTCGCAAGACATGTGAAAAGAAACCGATGCATTGTTGGAACACAGCTGAAAGAACTCCTCGTGAGTGTGATTATTTCTACAGTGCAAGACCCTTGGTCCTCTTATTTTATGCACTCACCTACTTCTGTTACCACCATTGTGATCAAAATATTCAAACAATTTGTGAAATTGAGTATGGGAGATGCATGTCTTCTGTCTTCACTGAAACTTTACTAAATCTAAAATTATACCAAATGCTCCAAGAGTTCGGTTAAAATAAAACTGAATGCATAACCAATGAACTT
>PVKN010039359.1:0-10893 GCA_004027915.1 Capromys pilorides | reverse complement strand
ATAAATTCAGCAGGTTCTGCTGATAATCCACTACTATTACGGACTATTGGACTATGTACACACTGCTTTCTCTTAGTTAAGGAGAAGGAAGCTTTATACTGTCCGTGTTTAGAAAACATATCATATCTGCATCTCGTACTATGAACAACTGCTATGAAGACAATAATATGCAATGTATTATTATAACTGTTCTACTAACCTGTTTTGAAACTGTCTCGTTGTTATTTGTTTCTCATTAAAATTAATAAAATTGTATTTTGTAGCTTTTATAAATAATATGATTTTGAAATTCTATTTCTGTTAATTTGTATGATATGATTACCTTTTAAAAGTTTATTTTGTATATTGAACCTGCTGAATTTATTAGCTCTAATTTTTAGGTGGATTTTCTACGTGCATAATCATGTTGTCATCTGCAAACAGTGATATGTTTTTACTTTTTCCTTCCTAATCGAGATGCCCTTTCTTTCTTCTCCTTTGTTTATTTATTTATTTATTATTGTTTTTCACGGCAGTGCTTGGAATTGAACCTGGGCCTTGGTCCTGTTTACATTCTAGGCCTGAGCTCTTACACTGAGCCCAATTTCATCTCCACCTCTGCTTGCTCTTTATGTTGTGCTCTGGTGGAGATGCCCAACC
The DNA here is from genome assembly GCA_004027915.1 of Capromys pilorides. Taxonomy (NCBI): domain Eukaryota; kingdom Metazoa; phylum Chordata; class Mammalia; order Rodentia; family Capromyidae; genus Capromys; species Capromys pilorides. The sequence goes on along the minus strand of PVKN010039359.1, from coordinate 10,254 downwards.
GTGTGTGGGACAGGAGTGGGGTCATTTGGATACTTGTCTTGTTCCAGATCTTGGAGAGAAAGCCTCCCCCCCCCTCTCTCTCTCTCTCTCTGTCTTTATGATACCAAAACAGACATAGACAAAATAGGGATCTAACTCAGGACCTTGAGCTTGCCAGGTAAGCACTTATTCCACTGAGCTATCTCCCCAGTCCATGGAGAGAAAGCTTGCAGCTTTTTCCCATCCAGTATTAAATTTATTCTGGACGTATTCTATGTCGGCCTTACTATGCTGAGGTACACTTGTTCTATGCCAAATTTGTCCAAAGTCTTTATCATGAAGCACTGTTTGATGGTACCAGCTACCTCTTATCCATCTCCAGAGCTGACTGTATGGTTTTTGCCCTTCGTTCTACAAATGTGATTATCATATTGATCAAAACTTTTGAGTACTCAGGATGAGCCCCACTTGGTCCTGCCAAATAATCTTTTCACTGTGTTCTTGTCCTTACTTGCTAGCATTTTTCTGAGTACTTTTGGATTTATGTTCACTAAGATAGTGACCTGTCTTTGTTTTGTCTATGTCTGTTTTGGTATCAGGGTAATTCTGGCCTTATAAAATGGGTTTGGAAGAACTCCATCCTCTTCTAATTTCCTGAGTAATTTTAGAAGAACTGGTATTATTTAAAGGTTTGGTGTAACTCAGTAATGAAGCTATCTGGTCCTGGGCCTTTCCCTGTACATGTCCAGAATCCTCTGTAGAAGAGCTCTGGAAGGGAGATGGCAACCATTCCTGGTCATAAGCCTTTCTTTTGTGTTTTGAGATCAAATAAGATTGGGTTATGAACACACCCTACTATATGTGCCACTAACTATGGCCTTTTATTATATTATTGTATTATAATAAAAATTATAATTTTATTAAAATCTATAATTTTATTATAATTACAGATTTTAAAACAATATGCTCCTCATGTAGCTTCACATTATAAGAGTGTCAACTTTTTGTGTTTGCATTTTCTTTATAAGCTAATTTATAAATGGAATTGATTCCATTTTGACATTTTGGATTGAATGAGATCCCCTTCCTTACCAGGCATGACACAGTTCTTTTCCAAAACTTTTGACGAATGGTGGCTTTATGATGGTTACTGCTGGGCTATATGGCTGCTTGTCTCCCCTTAGAATGCTTCTCCCAAGAAATGAATAGAATCTACAGGAAGCCTTTTGTTCCTTGTGCAAGAAGAGATTTTTGGTAATGAGCACAGGCCCAGTGAAAATCTTTTGAAGACTAAAAACGCCTGCCCTTTGGTTTCCCCCAGTAATTATAATGGCATTTCAGATCTGGTTGGGGGAAGAGTCCTGGGGCCAGGTGCTCACTTGCTTTCGCTTCCTGAGTCCTGTTCTCAAGAAGAGGTCCTGAGGCAAGAGAAGAAGCTCTTCAGAGACCCCTCAGTGGGCAGGGAGAGGAAGGGGCTGCTGCCTGGTGCTGCCTGGGCTCCAGACAGTGCACGAAGCAGGGCCATGCTTTGCTCCTAGTACTCTCGGGCATTCTCTAGACTCAGATAAGAGCCAGCCGCTGTCTGTATCTGCAAGGGCCTCACCGTTGTCAAGGGCTGGGTCATAGGATAGGTGATAGAAACACAAACAGTCAGGGCGCAATGTTTCCCACTTCTGTCCTACAGTTGCTGCAGATGCTGAAGCAATCAACGTACTCTCATTGTTCCAGGAGAAAGGCAGGGCTCTGTTTCCTTGGACCTTGGGCTGTAACATTTCTGTTAGTCCTCCCATGTTTCACTAGTTTCATGTGTCAACCTTTCCTTTAATACACACTGTTGGCTCCTTATCCCAGCACTCACTGCTGCAGGGTACAGCTCTGGCCTGAGCGAAGCTTCTCTCCCTCACATGCATTTCCTCCCTCTGAAAGGTGCATCGTAACCTTCCTGGGCTTAGATGTCCTGGACAGCGCCGCACCCCATCACTGGGGAGTTGTGTCTAGTAGCAACAGTGCTAACAAAAGACCCCAAAGTGGAGGTTACCTCTTGGTTACTATTTTCTTTTGGTGTAGTTCCAGCTGGGCTTAAACTCTGTATGTGGTTCAGGCTGCCCTCCTATGCCCAGGAATCCTCCTGCTTCAGCTTTCTAGATGCTGGGATCGTAGACATACACCACCACCTTGCTGGTTATGTTTCTGTTACTTGAGCAAAATGCCTAATATCCACAAGCTAAAGGAGGAAAGATTTATTTAGCTCTCAGTTTATAAAGGTTTCAGTCCATAGCCCATAGTCGCCAAGGCAGGGTGGCACGGCAGAGGGGACAGTAAACCTGCCCACCTCCCTTGCTTCTTTCCTCCCATATTCCATGCAAGCCATGGACCTTCTGGACTGTGCCACCCACGCCCAGGACTGGGCTTCTTATGACCCACACCCAGAACTGTGCTAACGCAGTTTGTGGACTAAGTTGGCACCACCCACCTTTGACCCCAGTGCCACCCACCCTGGATCAAGTCTCTGAAAAGGCCCACCTGTGAGTGCATGAGGCTCTGCGAGACATCTAGACACAGACCACAGCAGTTACTAAATGGACCATGGAAGAATTCTTAAAGCATAAGCCCCCCAAATGATGAACAGTGCCGCGTTGTTTGACCTCCCCTGGGAATACGCATATTGGTGGGTCACAGTTTTCACCACTCTTCAGATGAACACACAATCGTGAAACCACCATGACTTTTGACTTGGGGATCACACATCTATTGTAGCCACTAGGCAAATCTGTAGATAGGAAGTCCATAAGTAGGAAGGGTGGACAGTGCATCTTGGCCAGGTCTCAGCGGAAGCACCACATCTGTCCATGTGGCTCTTTCCAGAGCAGGCGATGCCTCTGAGTAAGGCTTGGCCTCTTTTCTATGTAAGTGAGAAAGCGTGAGTATGCCACGCTTCGCCAGCCACAAAGTGTCTGTGGCAGCTCCTCAGCCCCACCACTGTAGCGCAAAAGCAGCCACAGCAGATGCACAGTCTGTACACAGCTCTGTTGTGGTAGAAGTTCCATGTCTGAATTCCAAACTCTGAACTTCACATACTCTTCCCAGGTCACAAAATACAATTCTTCTTTCAATTCTTTCCCACAAATGTGCATGTATGTGTACACGTGCACAGGCGCTCACGTGTGTGCATCCTTAGCTCATAGGCCATACAAGAGCACATGGTGCCCAGCTTTGTGCTGAAGGCTGCTAGTCCAACCAGCTTCAGCCTTCGACAGTGTTAGGTGAGGGCACTTACTAATTAAGGGTGATACAAATTATTCAGGAAAAAATGGAATTTAGCATTCACCTAAAATCCCAGGACACAGGTATTTTCACAAAGGCCACATAAAGAATTCCACATAGGTGCACATGGCCATGGAGTCCATTTCTATGGTCCTATAATTAATTACAGTAAGTCTGAGATTTATGAATAAGTTCCACTCCAGGAGAACTTTATTCATTTATTTTTGCTTATTTTATTTTATTTTTTTGTGGGACTGGGATTTGAACTCATGACCTTGCACTTGCCAGGCAGGCACTTGTGCCACAGAGCTATCTCCCCAGTCCCACCAGGAGAACTTTTTTTTTTTTTTTTTTGGTTATAGGGTCTACAGGGTCTCACTATGTAGACTGGACTTGTAATGATCCACCTGTTTTCTCAAGCGCTGGGATTACAAGCATGCACCACCAGGCCCAGCCTCAACTGTCGGCTCAGCATGCCCTGGGAGCAGGGCTACATGGCACACTGGGGATCGAACCCCAGCTGCTGTGTCCGTGTAAGCAGGTGCATTAATCCACTGAGCTATTTGGCTGGCCCTATCAGCTTCAGGCACAAATGCATAATATGTGTTGCTTTGCCCTTCCTAGCACCCCCGTACACATCACCTCTGCTATTCCTCTTGCTTCTGAACATCCTGGGCTGCCGCTGAGCACTGGACCACTGTACCCGGTGGCCCCGGGCATTGAGTGTGCAGCAGCGCCACTGTCACTCGGTGCAGCTGATGCCTGAGCTGCTTCTGCAATTCGATTGCTCTACAAATATTCATAATACGAGGTCCATTTGTATCAGTGAAAGTTCCCAACTCAAATGACACATGGCAGGCACGTCTTGGCTAAAAAAGCCATCTGGCCCTGCCCCTGCCCAGAACCCTGGGGATTTGCAGTCCAGCTGTGGCCAAGTGCTCCAGCTTTCCTAGGTCAGCAGCATGTTGCTCAGATTTCAGGACTGTGGAGGATTTGAGGAGGGGTCTCTGAGTTCCCCACACCAGCTTACAAACAGGAAAGCAAGGACTCAGGGAGGAGCAAGCGAGGCTCGTGCTGGTCATACCAACCTCTTCTAGACTCAGGGCAGTGTGCTTCCAAGCACTGTACTCAGGTGTCTCCCTACCAGAGACCTTCTCAGCATGCTCATGGGCAATAGAGAAGGAATGTCCATCACCATGACAATAGGTACTGATGCTCTTGCTCGCTTGTTCACTGGACAACCAGAATTTTGTTGTCTGCATGACTAACACAGTTAGCTGCATCCTCACATTTTAGACACAGATGAATAGGACCTGGACATCAACTGTCTTGTTTATGTTGACAGCCATCCTCAGCCTGTCACCTGTCAGACATAAGCTCTGATGCTGGGGCAGTCTGTGCTTTAAACTGGAGGTGATGCTGCATGTGAACAAGCTGCTGGCCACTGTTAAGCCTTGCGTTCCCCAGGGCTGGGTGGATTTGCAGCCTGGCTCCTGCATCCTGAGTGTTTGGAAATATGTCTGAGCACATAGGTCTCTCGCGAGATACTTTTCAGAATCCCATTCTACCTGTGCACAAGAGTGCTGGGCGCAGTGATGTTAGTGACCATGAAAAGTCTGAAATAGCTTCAGTGCTGTATTAGGGAAATAGGCAAAGGTGCCATGGCACACGTAGAGAGCTCACTCTTGGTCCATGTAGACATGAGCAAGACAGTTCAAAGTAGCCATGCTGTGGAGGAAAGCGCAGCGTGCAAATTGTAGGTGGCATGATGACATTAAAAGAAAAGACAGAGATGTCACGGAAGGCCCAGTGCACCCTCAGCTTGGTAGCCGTATCCTGCTCTGCTGCCCTGTGCCAGTCATGTAGGCAGCAAGTGGGTGACCACTCGCTCGGAAGCGTGGGCAGCCAGCCGTTCTGTTTCTACCCTTAGGCTCTGGAGAAGCCTGGCTCCGAGCTTCCCATCACCTCCACTGCCCGTGACGGACCGCGTCTTCCTGCTTTGCGTGGTAGTGTCTTCATTACCACAGTAACAGCATCTTCACTGCGATGTGCAGTGACATTTTCTATGTCTGTTGTGCTGAGCAGTCACCGGGGAAGGGCGATCTGGAGAAAAGCCAGAATGACAGGTGCCAAAATATTCCGGTGGCAGCAGCAGTGCGAGGTGGAGTCACTTCCTGAGGGCGGCCGCTTCTGTCCCTTGTGCCCAGCCTCCACCTGAGGCGGAGCCTGTGAGCGGACAGCTCCAGGGCCTGGGCCCAGGGTTCCCGAGAGCAGAGCTTCCCGGACGGGATGACAAAGCTGCGCGTCCAGAGCTGCTGGCTGGAACCCACCGGCTTTTCCCGACATAGAGTAGAATCCTTTGGATCTGACGACAGGCGGGAGGCTGGCCCCAAGAGCGCTCTGCTCCTGGATGATCCGGTCTGATTCATAATGAGTTTAGCAGCTGAGCCCTGCGTCCAAGGCTCCAGTTGGGGAAGGCCTGGCCGTGGGACGGGAGCCCAGCCTTAGGACAGCTGGCAGCGCAGTCGGCAGTGAGCGACCCGCCCTCAGGCGCACAGTCAGGATGCTGCGCCGCCTTCCCGGAAGGCTGCCCTGGGAATGGCAGAGCACAGCAGGGTTTTGCCTTGAGCTCCTCCTTTCTTAGGTCTGGAAGCCACGCCCTTGGTCAGAACTGCCAGTGCGCACCTTTTCCGAGGCAGCCCCTGATCTCAGTTTCTGGGACCCCGTTGCAGTGCTCGGTGCCTCAGGGAGTGAAGTCCCGCTGTGGCTGACTCGCAACTCCTGACAGTTAGGCCTTGCCTTGGTCCTCAAGTATTTAACAGCCGAATATTTCACCTTTCTCAAGTCCGCGCAGACCCACGCATTGGCTGGTTGCTTCTTGTGCTTCTCGTTCCTCTCCTTCAACTACCGCGCGTTGTCTTCCTCCTCTTCCTCTTCTTCCCTCCGCGTCTTCTTTCTTTTTCCTTCCCCTTCCTTGTCTTCCTCCTCCTCCACTTCTCTTTCCGCTTCTCCCTTTTCCATTTCCCTGTTCTTCCTGTGGAACTGGAAACCCATCCCTGCGTTACTCAGCAAGCCGCTTCCGGTTCCTGTGCCACAGAATCTCCCACCCCAGGCCACGCAGGTCCTCTTGGCTCCTTTCTCCCTCCCAGTAGGACATCCACGGAGATGCATAGCACTGCTCCTGAAACCCTCAGGGAAGGGCACGGTGGGGAGGGAGACGGCCGCCCTTGGCGCCCAGGGCCTGGCTCCTGCGGGGCTGTTGGCGTCGGGCTTTTCCTCGCTGTAGCTTCGGGCCTCTTCCAAGCTTGCTCCCTGCTGCCCAGTAAAGTCTGCAGTCTTCACTTTCCGGCCCCCTTTCTGCTCATTTCCAGAGCTCAGGACAGACCCTCATTCCTATGACAAACTTTTCCTGCTATGTCCCCACTCTCTCAGCCCCAGATGTGCTCTCTCAGGGCTCCCTCTGGGCGCACCTTAGCCATGGCAGTGTGGAGTCCAGTGGCCCTGGAGCCGTCCTCCTCCAGTCCTGGTGTTGCGCTTGTGGGTGTTGCTTGACATGCAGGGGCGACTTTGTGCATATCATTCAGGTTAGTTTTGATCAGCTGACTTTTAATGACAATACTGTGCTAAACTAACAAGGTAGACCAAGTCTAATCCCATGGACCCCTAATGCAGAGAGATTTCTTGATATAGTCAGTGCCGCAGAGAAGAGTCCGAGGGGGTTCTGAATGTGCAGAGATTCTATTCTCTGTGGTCGGGTCTCGTTCCTCTGCAGCTCCATACCATGAGGCACTTAGCCGTGCTGATGGTGCCCACCTGCACTTCCAGGCTGACCGGGGGGCATCCCACAGGGAAGACAATGCCAACAAGATTGCGTACCCCTTCACTAAGTTAGGGACAGTGCCTACGACCATTCGCGGACTAGCTCTTAAATGAGTGTTTCTTGAATTCCTTTTGCCATATTTCGAAATGAATGCCCTTAGATACTTGAAAAAGTCAGCCCCTTAATTTAGTGCCCTCTTCCTGGTACAGCATTGCTGTGTGCAGGGGCTGCGTATGCTGAACTGGAAGAGGACACAAAGGTTAGCACATGTTTTACCCTGCGTGACAGTGATACTACGGCATCGCTGTTGTGCTGATTGCCAGCACACAGTTAATACCTGTGATCCTCGTGAGTTAGGACGTTTATTCCACATAACACTCTCTGACACTGGATTATCAGTATCCGAGTTTCACAGGTGAGGAAAGCAGAGCGCAGGAGGTGACGGGATTTGCTCCGTGCCACCCTGCTTGTTGGTAGCAGAGCGCAGTTTCCGTCCCCTGGAGATTTGACTCTGCGGTCACGGATACCTCTCCCTGGACTGCCGTCCGTTTGTTCTTTTGCTGCCCACCCAAGTCCCCTCCACCCTGCGTGCTGCTTCCCCACCAGAAGGCTGACCACACAGTTCACCTTGGAAATGAGGCCCGAGCTGGGAGTTAGGTACTGTGTTTTCTTTACAGTTTTGATTTGGGTTTGTGGCTTTGCCCTTGGTGAGTGTCTGTCCTCAGCTGTGATGAGGAGGCCCATTTCCTCTCTTCTGCTTTCCCCAATCTAAAAAATACAGAATTGCGAGGAGAAATGACCTTTCCCTGTTACAGCCTGGAAACGCTCTCCAGTCTGTCCTGAGGCTGCTGGCTGGAGGCCCAGCCTGTCCTCAGAAGCTGTCTGCAGCGGGCTTCCGCAGCCTGGGCCACCTCGCAGCCCGGGGTCTCCCTGGCTCCCTGGGTGTGGATGTTTCCCAAAGCCTTCCCTGCCCTGGGATGTGCCTCAAGAACATTGGTAGTGCACAGGACGGGAGGGTGGGCCAGGAGGCTTCCTGGAGGAGAAGCTGGAGACACACATGCACAGAGTCCTGGGCCAGTTCTTCTGCAACCAGGGACTCAGGAGATGTGTGACTAAAATTGGTTATTCAACGTGGGGAACATTGAAGATACAGAACATCCCTGCCCCACCCACCAGGCTGCAGCTTTCCGATAGGAGATGCGCCGATGCGCGTCTGCCCGAAAGCTGCGCATCCCCATTCCCTGTCCTCTCCACTCCCTGTACTGCATGACTTCAATAATGACCCGGGGAGTCCTTTCCCTCAAGTGAAGGCAGTTGTCAGATTTCGGCCTGGGTGTTGACTTTCTTTCAAATCCCCGAGTGCTTTGACACAGTGCTGTGAGTCACACATTACAGAGGAGTGAGAGCCGGAGCTGCACATCAGACTCGGTGGCAGTTCAAATGCAGGCCTGGCTTTCAGACTCTGTGGCCCCCGGGCAAGTTCCTCAACGTCTCTGAAGCTCTTTCTCTTCCTTGTCAGAAGTAGAGTGGAGTTGCTCCAGCAAGGCCTGAGGCCTAGAAGCCCGCAGGGCACGGCCGCCTGCCCTGTGGCGCCTCTGCAGATGGCAGCTCTGCAGAGGGTTGGAGGAGACGGGGTGAGTAGGCAGGGGAGGAAACCGGAAGTGACGCCACCGGGGCATTTCGCACAGGTCCTGCTCCCAGGGCTGGACCCTGAGCTGCCGGGGCTGTGTGCAAGCTGAGCTGGATGCTCATCTTTCAAGATCACCGCCACCAGGCAGCATGCCTGCAGCCCCAGTGCCTCTGGTAGGGAGCTGGAAACGAGGCCGGAGCCCTCCGCACGGCCACCGCACGGCCTGGGAGCCTTTGGCTTCGCTGCCTTGTGTCTCACCTGAGGAGAGATCACCAGCCTCTCTCTCAGTCCATCTCTCAGAGTGCCTTCAGGGTTTAGACGAGGTTGTGTGTGTGCTTACAGCAGCACCTACTGTGTGGTGTGCTTTGTAGTTAGTAGGAACTGTTGTCACTGACTTTTCCTTACGTGTGTGTGTGTGCATGCATGTGTGTATGTGCACATATGCGTGTGTGTGTTTGTGTGTGTGTGTGTGCCTACATGCATGTCTGGCTGTTTCCCCGTGGGAATGGGAATGCTTCACAGCTCTGGGCAGGCAGGGTCTTTGTGGGGGGTGGAGTGATTTCACAGCTGGATTCCCTCCTCCGTTCTGGACAAAGGCTTCAAAGTGTGACCTGGGAAACACCTGTATTGCCGCCTGGGGAATATATCACCAGCCTGCGTGAACTGCTGGGGGCCTGCCCAGGGCTGCAGTGGCAGAGGCTGTGCCTGGCACTCTGTGTCTCGGCCTAGGGCACCGCAGAGCGCCTGGGAGTCATTCACTACGTGCTGTGTTCCCTTGTCCCCAGGAGAACCAGGACATGGGGGGTGGGGTGGGAGTGGATTGATTAATGTGTAGTCTTTGCCTGAACTTTACCCCGGGTTTATGGAGCTTGGAAATACAAAGAAGGTTGCATTCCTTTCTGGGGAGCTGCTTAATTCATAGGCACTCTCCCGGGCAGGCTGCTGGGTGGCTCGGCTTCCTCCCTCCGTGTTACTTGCCCTATTCTGAAGTGGGGAAGGGAGAGCTTTGGGTGGCTGGAGCTGTGTTGACCTGGGCCAGATGGTTATTTCCCCAGCCACTGATGCCCCATTTGTACCTAACATGCAACAAAGAATTCCATAGTAGGGCCAACATCTGATATCAGCTGCCAGCGTTGGTGTTCAAGGATATTACTGCTTCTTCCATCATGGCCATCCCATAATAGCAGTAGCCAGGGCTCTGTGCAGAGACCACATACTCTACTCTACTACCAAGCAGATGGTGTAGCTCAGTGGTAAAGTGTATGCTTAGCACACACAGAGACCTGGGTTCAAACCCCAGCATGCCATCAGCACCGACAAAAGCATAAAGCCTAAGTTCAAATCCTGACTCAGACTTTTAGTTCTCTGGCTTTTGTTCAGTAACAGAGTGTGGTGGGCCCTCCCATCTCCATCCTGTAAAGTAGGGTGGTGAGTCACTGATAGAAAGAGCCCTACTGTGTCACTTATTCTTGGACAGGCCCATCACGTGATTCACTAGGCTTTATCCAAGGGGCTGTGAATGGACCTGTTTCCAGCTGCACTGGGAAAACATGCTTTGTTT
>PVKN010039358.1:0-11202 GCA_004027915.1 Capromys pilorides | reverse complement strand
ATTCATTATAAAAGTAATAAGCAGTAATAAAATACATTTTAAAAAGATAAATGATAAAAGCTGAAGATACAAATAAAACTCATATAATTGATGGTAGAAATGTAAATTAACATATCCATTATGTCAAATAGTATGCAGATTCCTCAAAACACTAAAACTATAATGCCAAGTGTGGTGGTGGATGCCTGTAATGCCAGCACTGGGGTGGCAGAGGCAGGAAGATCACCCTTAGTTCAAGGCCTGCCTGGGCTACATACTGAAGTCCAGCCTGAACTATGTAGTAAGACCCTGTCTCAAAAACTAACGAACAAACAAACTCTAAAACTATAATATGAGTCGGGCATGGTGGTGCACATCTGTAATCCCAGCACTTGGGAGGCTGAGGCAGGATGATCAGTGTGAGTTCGAGACCAGCCTGGGCTACAAAAGTGAGCTCAAGGCCAGCCTGAACTACATAATGAGACCCTGTCTTAAAAAGACCCCCCCCCCAAAAAAAAAAAAAAATATATATATATATATATATATATATATAAAATAAAACTATGATATGATACAGCAATCACACTTATAAGTATATATCCAAAAGAAATGAAATCAATGTCAAAGGAATAATCTTATTACAGCATTATTCACTAAAGTCAGGATACAGAATTAATCTAATCAACAGGTGAGTGGATAAAATATGTATATATACAGTGTATGTAAAAAAGGCCACAACAGGAAGATTACAGTGAACCACAATGTGTTAACTACTTTAGTATCAATAATAAATCTAAAATTTTAATGTAAAAAATATGCGTGATGATATTCACTTGACTTAATAATTTAACATTATATATATATGTCAAAACATTCTATCCTTGGGGCTGGCAAGATAGCTCAGCAGTCTAAAGCACCTGCTCGGGCAAGCTTAGGCAACTGCAGAGACGGTGGTTTGATCCCCGGCACCACATGCTGCGCCAGCCTCCTCGCCCCCCCCAGCAGGCTGAGCTGGCTGTAGCATAAATAAATTATAAAGTTAAAAAAAAAAAAAAATTCTACCCTACATATATATAATGATCTGTCAATTAAAATGATATAAATTTAAAATATCAAATTAGCATCTTCCACAACTTACAGTAACTTAATTATGAATCTTATCATAGATTTAAGACATTTAAATATGAGATTGGTCAAACACTATGATTGACAGAAAACTATGTAACTATAGGTAAAAACATAAAAGATTAAAAGATAACCTTCTTATACTTTAGCATCACCATCATAGGATTATGATAAAAAGACAGCTTATATGAAAATCATACCCCAGAGCGTCACTGTTAACTAGTATCACCTGGAATTCTGCACTTAACACTTCATATGCGTATCTATGTAGGGTCTTTTCCCAGGGTAGAATTGGCAGAGAAATAAAGTTCCAGAAAAGTAGTCAAGGAAAAGGTAAGAATTTCCTCTCTAAAAAACACTTCCCAAAGTCAAATATGTATTAATATAACAAGCTCCCTGAACAGCAGATATTTTGAGGGTATTGTCAACTCCAATTTTTACTACTTTTGGTTTTTATTTATTCGTTACACTTTTTTTATTTTATTTTTTTTTTGCGGGACTGGGGCTCGAACTCAGGACCTTGCACTTGCCAGGCAGGCACTTGTGCCACCGAGCTATATCCCCAGCCCTCATCACACTTTTTTTTTTTAAGTTTATTTTATTTATTTATTTATTTTAAACCTCATTTATTTATTTATCTGTGTTCTGGCTGGCTCAGCCTGCCCTGGGGTGGGGGTGGGGGTGCTGGCGCAGCATGTGGTGCTGGGGATCGAACCGCAGTCCCTGTGGCTGCCCAAGCTTGTCCAAGCAGGCGCTCTAGACCACTGAGCCATCTTGCCAGACCCTCATTACATTTTTCAAGTCATTCTGATTCTATGACATATAATGAATTCTACTAAAATACTTTTAAAGTTTTTTTAAAAATTCTCTAAAATCATGATAAAATGACTATGAGTGCTGTTTAAAATACAATCTACACATACAATAACACACTTGCCTACTTAATTTGTGTCATGAAATATCTAGAGGCAAGTCCTGATAATTCCAAAAGATGGCTTAATGTCATTTTTGTGGAGGTTTTATACACAGTAACTATTTCCTTAGAGGAAAACTCCAAAGAACCTGTGATGGTTTGTCTAGCTGTCCCCCTAAAGCCTCATGCAGCCATGGAGCGGGCTTCTAGTTTATGCTTGACTCGTGGTCTCATGCTGGGATTATAGGTGTGAGGCCTATACGTACCCTGGGGTGGGTAGTCTATATGTAATATAAAGGAGCGAAAGAGGCCTGCTCTCTGTTGCTGCTCCTCCCTTTTGCTCTTGTTGCTTTTGCTGTTTTCCACCATCAGGAACTGTTGTCTTTGCCACTCAGCCTGGGAGCCACCTGAGTGTGGACTGAAATCTCCACAGACTGTGAGCTAAATAAAGCTTTCCTTCCTTAATTTTGGGCATCAGATATTTTGTCTCAGCAATGAGAAAAGAGTAACCAGGACAGAACCTAAACTTTATATATAAAGGCAATCTTTAGCTTAATTCCTCCCTGCTTCCGTTATTACACTGTAGCCTGTATACTCTGAAAGACAGAAGTGAGATGGTAGATCACTAGCAGGGTTACAGGTAGATCACTAGCAGGGTTACAGGTAGATCACTAGCAGGGTTACAGGCATCACACACTTGGAGATCTCGGCTTTCTATAGTCACTGCTAGCCTAGGAAGCTAGGTGTAAACTGCTTTCCCAGCTGTTCACAAGTTGACATCTCAGCAGTAACAGCGCCCAGGGGTGTTGATTTCCAATGCTCTTCCATTATGTTATGGAAAAACAGAGATCTTTGGATGTTGGAAGTGTTGGGGTTCCAATGAAATGCCCTTTCTGGATGTGGAACTTATAAAACAGGGTTTTAAAGGGTTTGGGAAATTCTGCTCTACTTGTAAGACGGTTCTTGGTGGATGATGATGTGGGGCAACCCTTTGCTGCTATCTAACAAAAAGTTGAGCACTAAATTTTGAGATCTCAGGACTAAAGAACAAACAGTACATATTTATAAGTTTTAGTTAGGGCTAACTGTCAAAAGGTAGGTTAAAGCACTGCCTCACAGAAGGAAGCAGAGACAGAAAGTGATGGAGTAACTGCTAAGAAACCGAAGTGTTAACCTCATTTACTGTTTAATAATAGGTAGCTATGCTGGTTATGCAAGCAACAGCAACAGCACCACTGCAATGAGACCTGTAGTCATTATCTCTGGATGTGACAGTTTTTCTTCAGGAAACCACACACAGGAAAATGCAACTGTCTTGAAAGTCCTACAAATTATGCTATTACCTCATCAGTTCAATTATAGCCAGTGGATATAGACTATTTCTCCTTCAGTCTTTGTGGATATTTTTTTTTTTAATTTTATTTATTTATTTATTTGTTTGCTTGTTGTGTTTGTTTCTTTATTTATTCATTTTGTGGCTGGCTCAGCCTACCCTGGTGGTGGCGCTGGCGCAGCATGTGGTGCCGGGACTCGAACTGCAGTCCCCGCAGTTGCCTGAGCCCTCCTAAGCAGGCGCTTTAGACCACTGAACCATCTCGCCGGCCCGTTTTTTTTAATTTTATTTATTTATTTATTTGTTTGCTTGTTGTGTTTGTTTCTTTATTCATTTTGTGGCTGGCTCAGCCTGAGTCTTTGTGGATATTAATAAATTTCTGAGTATTATGAGAGAAAACATGATAAACAATCATCTAGTGTTCTCATTTCCAGAATATTCTGAAGAAATACATGATAATATCTGGGTAAAAAGTGAAATCATACACTCTTAATATTTATATTGGTTACTGAATTGCAGATTTCTCTGATAAAACTGGGAGGTCATCCTGGCTCTAAAGGCCAAGAATCACAGCAGTTTTTGCCCATGTTTTTAATGAAGTTAACTGGCTGAAATGGTCTTAATCTAGCCACATTCACTTAATTCAGAGAAATCTAGCTTTTTAATAACAGATACTTCTTAATGACCTTAAGAACAAGTATTAATTCTCTAGTACCATGAGGGCATCATCCTTTACAAAATTATAGTTCTTAATAAGTAGGCGGAATTCTTACTGCCATCAGTCCAATACACATAAACCCATGAGTGTGAGATAGATTCAAGTTTGACGCCTCGACCTCAGGAAGCTTCAGTTCCTGTTCCTTTACAGAGTGGATATGTGTCAGTGACAGAAAGAAGTACTTCAATGTTTTTATCTGATAAAAATCTGGTAATGAGAAATCAAGATTTTTTTTTTAAACTCAATACAACTTTCACCTTAAAGGTTGATTTTAAACCTTAGGGTAGGAAGTACAAACAACACCTGTGGTGAAAGCGTATCATCAGTACACGAGCTGTGGTGCTGTACACCTGTAATTCCAGCACTTTGGGAAGCAGAGGCAGGAGGATCAGAAGTTCAGGCCTACAACTCAGATGTGTCTTAAAATAAAAGTAAATGAATAAATAAATATGGTTGGAGATGTCTCAATGCAGACTTTCAGCATCCAAACCCCTGTGCTGCAAAAAACAATCAATCAATAATTAATTCAAAACAAATAATTAGCCTGGGTGTGGCGGTGCATGCCTATAGTCCCAGTACTTTGAGGCTGTGGCAGAAAGAGCTCAAGTTTTGAGCCTAGTCTGGGAAACTTAGTGAGGATCTGTCTCAATATTAAAAATAATAAATGGGCTGGGGATGTAGCTCAGCATGAAGGTCCCAGGTTCAAGCCCTAGTATCACAAAAACAAACAGTTAAAAATAGAAAAATCTGAGCCTGATCAAATGTTGATATAACTATTGAGCTAAAAGTCACCAACAAGCTGCTGAAAAAATTAATAATGAAGCCAACCTGGAATAGGCTAGACCACTAAAGAAAGTAAGTTATGATCCTTCTACTGGCTTAGAGTGAATAGAAAGAAAAGCAATTCTTTGCCAAAATAAATGTAAGTTGATTAAAAGAACAGTTTTAAGTCAGTTTTCCAGAATTTTTCTGAAAAAGAAAAGCTTTTATCTTTAATGAACACTATCTGAGTATGGTGGTCTATGCCTGCAATCCTAGCAGCAAGGAAGGCTGAGGCCGGAAGATGGTGAGTTTGAGACTTACCCGGGCGACTTAGGGAAGCCATCTCAAAAAACAAAACAAAACATTCATGCAGGTCTTTAAGTAAAAGAGCTTGTAAAGATTTCAGATATTCCTATCAAATAACATGGTATATATTACACCATACCAACATGGTAGAGAAGATTCATTTTTAAACAAGGAGCTTAGTAATCAATGATACTTTTAAGGAGGATACTCACCCTTTGAAAAAGTCCCGTTTGCTGAGTTTTTCTGACTGCACCAGCTGATACAGTAACTGACCCATGTGATCTCTGGTGATCTGGCTCCTCTCTAGGGTAGACTCGACACCCACTCTCACGAACACATGTAGCAGGCCATGGGCATTCAGCTCTTCCACACATTGCATGGCTTCCTGTTAAAATTGCAGATAAAGGCTTGCTCCAAAATCTGGTGGTTAAGGCAGCTTTAAGCCAGGTGTGGTAGTAGTACTTCTGACAATCCCACAACTCAGGAGGCTGAGTTTGAGGACTCAGGATCACAAGTTTGAGATCAGCCTGGACTATACAGTAAGTCTGTCTCTCAAACAAAACAACAGCTGGAGTGTTACTGTACACCAGTGATCCCAGCATGCTTGCATTCTGGAAGGCAGAGGCAGGGATACCGTAATTTTAGGACCAACTATACAACTTTTTAAAATTTTTTATTTTATTTTTTAATTAATTTTAGGGAGAAAGAAATAGCGATGAGACAGTTTCAAAACAGATCAGTAGGACAATTACAATATTTAATACACTGCATATTGTCTTCGTAGTAGTTATTGATAGTACAAGATGCAGACGTGATATACTGTCTAAACAGCTATGTAATTTAACAAGACACTCAAAATAAAAAATAAAAAGGACTTGAGAAGTAGCTCAGTTAAAAGGCCCTGAATTCAATCCCTAGTACCACCACAACTGCAAAAAATGAAAGGCACCAGAATGATCTAAGACCAAGGCAGTTCTTATAATTTAAGGTTTTACTTTTTCTTTTTGTGGCACTGGAGATTGGGCCAACGGCCTTCACAAGGAGCTATATGCCAGCCCCTTTCATTGTTTGGAGATAGGGTCTCATTAAGTTGCCATGCATGGGGTTGAAACTGAGATCTTTCTGTTTCAGCTTCCCCAAGTGCTAGGATTATGCCATCACAGGCAATTTTGGGTTTTGCTTTTTAAAAATGATGCCCAAGAAATGTAGGCTGATATAGGCAATATTAGATACATTAGGAAAAACAAAACAAAAAACAAAGCATAGA
The DNA here is from genome assembly GCA_004027915.1 of Capromys pilorides. Classification (NCBI taxonomy): domain Eukaryota; kingdom Metazoa; phylum Chordata; class Mammalia; order Rodentia; family Capromyidae; genus Capromys; species Capromys pilorides. Next base: position 4,799 of record PVKN010039358.1, on the reverse strand, counting down.
ATTTTGTGTGCCTGCAGACCCAGCTACTTAGAGGATGAAGGAGGATCACTTGAACCACAGGGTTTCAGGTTATCCTGGGCAATGCAGTTAGACATACACATACTCTCTTTTTTGGGTGGGTGGTTTTCTGGGGAAGCACCCTAGGGGCTTTGTACTGAGCTACTGTGTATCTCAGTCCTTTAAAAAGCTTTTCATTTTAAAGATTTTACTAGAACACATCTGTAGTATATACCGCATACATTCCTTTTTGGGGGCTGCTACATGTGCTGGCCACATCTTCATCTTTTCACTTCCCCTTCCCCTCTTCCATTTCTAATCCCCTTTCCATTTCCAAAAGATCTGTCTCCTGTTTCCTATTATGCTTTTTTTCTGCTCTTCGAATTATTTAGTTTGGTTTTTCCTAAAAGACTTGTTTCTTGTTTGAGAGAGGGAGGGAGGGAGGGAGGGAGGGACTGAGGGAGGGACGGAGGGAGGGGGAGAGAGATTTTTTTATAAGGCTAACATGTTTAGGTTAATAATTTTATGAAAAAGCACTCAAAAACAGTCAAAAGTATGTTTTTCAAGACAATATATGCTTATTTCATAATCACTTAAAAAACTGAAAACAGGGTCAGGGAGATGGTTTAGCATCATAAGCATCTGCCGGGCAAGCAGAAGGTTCTGAGTTCAATCCCTGGTACCAAAAAAACAAAAACAAAAACAAAAAACAACTGCAAACAATCCTGAAAATAGTATAAGAACTGGAAAGCAATGTCATTATTCAAAGGCTGAGGTTACTCTGTGTGGGACTGTTGATATTTACACATTTCCTAAAGTAACTGTATGAAGGAAGTTAAAGCTAAGAGATCATTATACTCCAAAGACACAAAGTATTAAGAGGCAGCCAGGACTCTAAGCTTCATGCGTCTGCCTTCATCATGCACATTTTTACCCTCTTTGGTATGTACCAACTTAGTATGTAAAATGTAGTAGTATGTAGGCCCTACTTTAGGGCCTACAGTCTGGTATACTGTAGTGAATATAAAATGACCAACATTCTCTGCTTTAATGTTGTATATATTCTAGTGGGGATAGCAGGTAAGAGTGGCCCTAAAGACCGGCAATAAATAAATGAGCAACAGCTACAAAAATAGATAAGTAGATAGACAGACAGACAGACAGACAAAAGTTTTAGTGAAGAGAAGGGAAACCAGGTAGTAGGGTAGTCAGAGGAGAAAGACTGTTAAACAGGTCTCTTTTTTTGGATTTTTTTAGGGAAGCATCTACAGGGTGTTCAGGGTCTCACTACTAGACTGTATTCATAGTGATCTGCCGGTTTATGGTCTCCCAAGAGCTGGGATTACAGGCATGCGCAATCATGCCCAGTCTCAATTGGTGGCTCAGGTTGGCCTGGGGGCGGGGTGGGGCTGGCATGGCAGGTCCTGGGATCCCAGGCCGTGCACTTGCTTGCAAAACAGGTCATTTCAAATAAGACCTCAAACTATGAGAAAAATGAGGTTGCAGGCAAGGTGGTAAAGTGTTGGGACATGGACAGCTGGGCCTTTATTCAGGCACAGGGAGTCAATTTCTTTCTTTTTTCTTTTATGAATTTAGTACAGGGTCCATAGGGTTTCACCTCATAGATTGGACTCAGTGATTCTCCTGTTTTCAGCCTCTCAAGCGCTGGGAATACAGGCACGGGCCACCATGCCCAGTCTCAACTGCTGTCTCAGTGTGCTCTGGAGGTAGTGGTGGGGCTGGCCGAGTCCCCTACCACTGCACTCTGCCTAAGCAGGTGCTTTAGTCTGCTAAACTATCTGGCCAACCCAGGGAATCAATTTCTGCTAGGGGACATTTAATCTGGTTATATACTACAGATTGAACATACAGGCATAAAATAAGGGCTCAATATATATTATTTATATCACTGTTAATAAAACTTCTAAGAAGATGTTAGAAAAAACCCCTTCCTTGGGATAGACTCTAAATTTTTAAGCCCAATATACTAATACACTAAAGAAATAAAGCAGTGTGCTCTGAAGCTAAAAGGCTGGCTCTGCATCTTGAATACTATTTGTAGTTTTCTCATCAGTAAAAAACAGATGTTATGGTTAATAACAATTTTAGGAGGGGTCTTTTTTATTATTTTTGAGATAGGATCTTGCTGTGTTGCCCAGGCTGGCCTTGAACTGGCAGTGATCTTCCTGCCTTAGCCTCCTGAGTGTTGGCAATTCAGGCTTGTGCCATCACATCTGGATAGGAGGGGCCTTTTGAAGGTTACATGCATATATATAAAATATGCAGACTAACACCTAGCATAGAGTAAATCCCCCAAGTAGCTACAATTGTCTGTTGATTATTACAACCAGTATGAAGGCACAGGTACCTTTAATACTGCAGGCCTACCTGAGGGCTCATATTTCTCCAGCAGGTCTTCCTTAAAGTTCCTCACTGACTTCGCATATCCTTCAAATGATATCAGAAGTCAACCCCTATCTTTTCCTTATTGTCCCTGCTTTTCATCTTTCATAGTTCTTCAATTTTCTTCTAAGTCTTTTTATATTTTCCTATCTCCATGCAAGAAAGAAAAACTGGGCTGGCAGTTTACAAGAATACTTCTCATTTTCCAGGAAGCTAGCCAGCAATGTGCTGTAGACCAGGTATATTCTTTGGTTCTTCTCAGCTGGTATTCACCTATTTTGCATGCTTCTCAGGATTTCTGCAAAGCACTCTTCTCTACCTTACATGGCATCAGAAACTTTTTACTTTTGGATTTTAGAAAATCTGAGATATACACAAGGTAATTTTTGTGTGTAGAAAGCAGAAAATGACTAGGTCACAAAGTCTGTAAGTAATTTTGGAAGAATTTTTAACATAACGCCAAAGCAAAATAAATAAATAAATAAATAAATAAATAAATAAATAAAAAAATCTCATAATTATCTTAAGAGTGAGGTTTAACAGTTAAGTCCTTCCGGGGGCTGGGGAGATAGCTCCATGGCACAAGTGCCTGCCTGGCAAGTGTAAGGTTGTGAGTTCAAACCCCAGTCCCACAAAAATAAACAAACAGGTAAGTCCTTCCAGACCTCAGATCACTAAACTAGATTCTAACATATGATCTGTCCTAAGACCTTACAACTTAAGTAACTATGAAGTTACTGCTTTCTGGTTCATTTCTGCCATGAGATGGCAGGGCTCACAGCTTCACGTGGCATGCCCATCTTATCATCAATATGAGGATCAGGGGGAAGGTAAGACTTAAAGGAGGGCAAATGAAAGCCATGTCTTGACATTTCTCACTTAGGCTGTCTGATCCTGGAACACCGCTCAGCTCTTGGTACCTCAGTTTTCTATTTACAAAATAAGGGAAAAGAAATGCCAGCAATACTTTGAAATTAATATGAGAATGAGGATACAGTGACTGTAAAGACATTACTGTACCTGGAATGCCTCATAATAATAGGTTGGGGGCTGGGAAGATAGCTTGGCAGTCTAAGCGCCTGCCTGGCAAGTACAAAGATCCGGGTTTGGTTCCTGGTACTGCATGCCACACCTGCCCCTGAACCCTGGGCATGCCGCGGCAGAGTGACACATGCCTATAATCCCAGCACTGGGGAGGCTGAGACAGGAGGATCACTATGAGTGTGAATTGCATAGTGAGACCCTGTACCAAATAAAGAAATAAAAGATTTTTAAAAATGTTAAAATAATTATGGGTTGGTAAGGTGTGCTGGTGTATGTCTGTACACACAGTACTCTGGGAGACTGAGGCAGGAAGACTGAAAGTATGAGCCTTGCCTGGGCTACTCAGTGACTTTGTGAGACCCTAAGTCAAAAACACACAAAATGGTTGTGGATGTAGTTCAGGCCCTGGTTCAATCTATAGTACTGTGTGTACACACACACAAGCACACACAAAAGATGTGTTGGGTTTTACTCTTTGTTAGCAGCTACTTTGGTTTTCCTTAGACTGACATATCCATTCTTTTCCACCACTCAATCTTATGAACTACAGTACCAATTTAGACAGGCAGACCTGGCAGAAATGTACCAGACTTAAGCAAACTGAACCCTGTGAATCTTGGGTTACACAAGCCAAACCCTATCCAATTGTAATGATGCCTGATTAGATGAGAACCAAATTACTGTTTTTCTGTCATAGGCCTTTCAGTTTAAGAAGTGTGACAGAAAAATGTGCAAAAATATTTGTTACAGGGCCGGCAAGATAGCTCAGTGAATTAAGCTTCTGCTTTGGCATGTTCAGGGACAAGGGATTGATCCCTGGTCCTGCACAGCATGCCAGCACCCACCCCCGGGGTATGCTGAGTGGGTGACTGAGTCTGGGCATGGTGGCACATACTTCTAATCCCACCACTGGGGAGGCTTAAAACAGGAGGATCACTATGAGTCTGAGCTGCATAGTGAGACCCTGCACCAAATACATAAATGAAAAAAGTTATAATATACAAAATAAAAAGTATTATACAAGACACATTTACAGTCAACCTCCCACAAAACACTTCTCTTGCTTCAAAACACATCATTCCTGCCTTCTTTCCTTTTTTCTGCCCTTCATTTTGTTGAGATAGGAGACCCACTGCATAGCTGAGGCTGGCTTTGAACTCACTACATAGCCCGGGGTGGCCTTGAGTGGCAAAGCCCCTGATGTGCTGGGATTATAGTTGTGTGCCACCATGACCAGCTTCCTGTCACTTTCTGAAGTATTCCTGGAAGTTCTCTTACATGAGTGTCTTTAGTTACACTGTTACAGTTGTATCTTGATGTTCTGAGTCCATTTAAAATGTTTAATTTCTGGGGTC
>PVKN010039357.1:0-10887 GCA_004027915.1 Capromys pilorides | reverse complement strand
ACTTTGCAAATAACAAACAAATAGCACAAAATTTTCCTTGCAATGAGCTAAGAGAACTAGTGGTATAAATGAAACAAATTAGCATATGTATTAAAGTAATTTTGAAACAGACATTTCAGAATAGATGTCTGTGGAACTTATTGAACTTTTCCCCACTTCCTATTTCTCTAGCTTATATTTTTCTCTTTCTTTTCATGCGCCAATCATGAGAGCGGTACATATTTTGAGTGTTTTTAAGTAACAGAAACCATGCAATATTTAATGTGTATCTGACTTATTTCATTTAACATTATTTTCTCAAGTTGAACAAATTTCTAAGTGAATTCTATGTTTATCTTTTCTTGTTTATCTTAAAGAAAAGCAAACAATAAAAATAATGGTATAAAATTTAATACTAGGGATTTTATCAAAGAAAACAATAACTCACTGCTGTGTTTTAAAAGGACAGTTCTTCTCAGCAACAATTTGTACAAAGATGCTGTGGATTCATTTTTCCTTTTGGAACAGCACAGTTATTTGAGCATTCATCATTGTCTTAGAAGGAAGAGAATGTGTCTGACTTACTGGAATCACAGCTGCTGCTTGAATATCTAAGACATGACACAATGCCATACATGTGCCTTCCCTATTCTAGTTAATAATAACTGGCATTTAAAGTTTGAGATGAAAGCATTACTTAAGTGCATATTGATGGCTATTTGATGGTTATACAAGCTAACACCATGCAGAAAGAACCAAAGCTAAAATTTGGAAGCAAGAATGCAAGGAAGGAGAGAGAGAGAAGAGAGAGAGAGAGAGAGAGAGAGAGAGAGAGAGAGAGACTGAGACAAAGAGACAGAGAGAGAGAGAGAGAGAGTGAACACTGAGTAGAAAAGTACACATGCATTCTTAATTTTGACCAGCTTAATTGTTCCTAGATATTTGATATTTATTTCTAGTATCTTTATTAAACTTAAGTTGTGCAGGTGCACATTTGTGTGTAATTTAAGGTGTTTTTGGTATTTCTAAGTAAGTACTTAAGTTAGTAATATTTTTGAGTAACTGAGTATAGTTTTAGAAGATGTTGGTTTTATCCTAAGCAATAGGCAGTACGAAGCCTGGACAACTGCGCTCATGGTGTGGAGTCCAGACTTCACACTGGTGCAAGCTGCTGTTTGCTTTCTGGCTTCCTTTGCCTGATCTAGGTGTCCCAAGTTGGCTGACTAGCTGTGGCCAGGTTAGTGACACATGGAGGAGCTGCCTTAGGCTCTCAGAGTTTCTTCTGCCACAGTGGTGATAACAGATAGATTATAAACTTTGGAATCAAAAAGACCTAGGTCTGAGCTTTAGCTCTAACTATCTTTTGTTGAACAAATTCCACCTTGTCTAAGGCTCAATGTCTCACTTAAAAACCCAACACATTTGTGACCTAGCCATGACCTTCTGCCAAGCAGACTTCCTTGGCTATCCAGGGAAAAATGAATTTCCGTACAAATTTTTACACTGGCTTTTCATGTAATCTTGTGTCTACATCTCCATAATTCACTTATAGTAAATTATATTAAATTATTTGTGCAAGAAATATATGCTGAGACTATAGTTTTAGACTAAAGCAGTGCTGGTTCCTGTTCAAACCAACACTGAGTAGACCAGGCTCCATATTCTAGTGGAGAAGGCAGACGTACAACGGGTTTTCCTGCATCCTTATTTCCTTGAAATGGAGTGAAGGGCTCATGCATATGCATTATGTGAAGAACCACCATGTGTTCTGTGAGGACAACTGTAGAACCGGGCATATGGCTGCGTGGAAGCTTGGAGGGGTGAAGCAGGCCGGCGCATGAGGAGCGCAGGCTACGGGAGGAAGTGACAGACGAATGGAACCACAGAGGAGTGGCTGGAGCTGTGGAAGCAGCGGGGACCTGCAGGCAAGGAGGCTGCTTGGGAATGCTCCTGCCAAAGCACAGGCGAGCATGGAGGAGGCCGGCAGTAGCCAGGTAACAGAGACCTCGTCGTAATAGTTTATGGGGATTCCGTGCACTCATGGTCACTGTACTACCACTGATAATAGCAGGTAGGGTAAACCGAAGCGTCTGTCCATGGAGAAATGAATACAGAAGGTAGCTGTACAGATGATAGATACACACATAGATAGATAGATACATAGACAGATAATTCAGCCCTAAAAAAGAATGAGATTTTGCTACAACATGGATGTGCCAGGAGGACATCATGCTAAGTGAAATAAGCCAGAAACAGAAAAAAAATTGTGTCATTTCACTTATATATAAAATTAAAAAAAATTCTATGTGGAGGTATGGAGCTTGTTCTAAAGGTAAGGAAGAGGCAGGGAGTTGTTTCATCTGAAAACTGTGGCCTGGCCGTATTTATAATGGCAACGTATCAGCTCTAGGTTGCCTGAGCAGTACAGTGAGGGGAGAAGGTGGTTCCTGAGTCACTGATGAGGGGACTGTGCCACTGAGCCAGAGCGGGAGGAGGGTGGCTTCGGTGTGCATGGCAGGGTGTGGAGGAGACGAGATTTGAACTTTGACAGAGGCCTGCGAGACTGCCAGCAGCCCAGGACTGTCCTCGGCAGGCAGCCAGGCCTGCAGGTTGGGGTCACCACAGCAAGGGCAGCCATCGCCGAGAACTGACCGTCAGTTGTTGAGAAAAGAAGTATTTCTGTGGCAAGGTGGACAGTGCTTGGCCATGAACTTGATCTGGAAGATGAGCGAGTCGAGAGAATTAAGGGCGATGGATGATCGCAGCTGGGTGGAATCAACTCAGAGAGAACAAGGGAGCAGCGCTTCAGGGGAGGAACAGTCTCCACGAGTGCCCATGGTCGGGACGCTCAGACAGACAGCACCCATCAGCTCGCAGACGCAACAACCCCTGCGCAGGTGCAGTGGACACGCGGGTCTTCAGAGCCGAGCTGGGACCCTGAGCGCACACCCGGGAATCTACTAAGCTGGAGAAGCGAAGCGGGGCCTGCCAATGCAATGTTCCCTCCTCAGCCTGCTCCCGTCTTGGCGACGTGACTTCCCAGTAGAGGCTCTAGTTTGGTCCCTTAATCCCCCTCGCTCTGGGAAGCCTGCGCCCTGGCCTTGCTCCACAACGCAGAGGCTGCTCGCAGGCCCACACACAGCTTCCCCGGCAACCACAGACGCAGCCATTATTAATGCTAATGAGTGAATTTAGGCGGCGCGTGTGTATCACAAGCTTTTATGTAGGCGACTCTTCATGATGCAGAGCAAAGAGGAGCCTTTGTTCCAATCAAAGGTCACTGATACACAGAAAAGACTCCGTGAACGGCTACAGGGATGATATGCAGCATAATTAACCTGTATTGCCATCGCAAAAAGGAAACAAACTTAATTCACTCCCGGACAATTTAAAGAAAACAGAAAACCTGACTTCTCAGGCAGCACACCTCACCTCTGCGGGCATGAAGAGTGCACACACAGAGCAAAATGGAAACCTAACAGCGAGGCCACGTTGCTGAGAGAAAGGCAGGAAGCCGCAAAATAGTTCTCCAGAGAGAGAACGTTGGTATTGCCTGTTATCTTCAGCTGCCCCAGAGTTAACTCTGATGCTTCCGGTTCACTGAGGAAACAATGGTCTCCTTGCCTAGAAGGACAGATAAACCTAGGAATTTATTAAAATTTAATTTCCATCCAATTTTGGAGGAAAAATTACATGCAAAAATTTCATCTCGTTCTGAAACAATTTAGAAAAGAAGACAACTACTCTGGAATGTGGAACTTGCATCGCTCCATTTACAGAAAAATGTCCACCTCCCCATGTTGTAGAGGACGCTGCAGGTCCTACCGGTCACTGGCATCTGTTCAAGGTATAGTTTGTGCTCCACTCACACTTCAGATCCACCGAACGCCTTCATCTAGGACAGTGAGGACAAATCGCGACAGCCTCATGAGAGGACAAAAGCGAGAGCTGGGGAGGAAAGTGCTGTCTCCACGTTAGGCAGGAGAACTCAGAGCCGAGAACTTTCTCCACACGGGGGTTCCAGATCCAGATCTAAGTTCTAGGGCTCCCCTTTGCTATGCTCTGCACTTGTCTTCCAGATACTCCTGGTCCCTGCAACTGCAGGCTTTTTAGAACTCTGGAATGACTTTGAAATGTAATGGTAAGAGGTAGCAGGCATTGTTCACACTTTTCGGTATTCACACTCTTTCCTTTGTTATTCACACTCTCTACCTCTTCTTTCCCACAAACTTTCAATATGTGAGAGGCTGAATCTTCATCTGAGGTCTACCCAGGGTCTCTTAATTTTTCTTGTCACAGCGTCTAACAATGGAATGGGGTAAGCATAATCACTTTATTTTTTCATAATTCAGAGTTTGTATTTGCTCTGTAACATTCATGTTTCTAGCTCAGAAAACTTTTTGCTAATGGCTAGTATGGAAAGATGTAGCACTCATGTGATCCTGAATCCCAGCCTTACAGAACTTTACTAGAATTTGGAGCAAATGTTCTCAAATACCACAGTATGGTCAGATATGGGCAGACCTACCAAGGTTTAATCTTCCTTTCTAAAATGCATATCAAATCTCACTCTTCTAGGGCTGACTTCTAAGTAAACTTCCACAGATTTCAGGATAAAACTCAAACTGCCCATTTTCCCACATAATTTTTCTGGCTTCCTTCTCTCTCCTCCACTGTATCTTTCAGTAGTACCACATTTCTCTCGGTTCCTTAAGGGTGCTGCACTGGCACCCTAGAGACCCTGCTTGTTCCAGTCATCCCTCATCCTCAGGTCTCAGCGGCCATGACACACCTTGATGGGGATTCCCCTTGGTCTCCACAGCACAGCTCCCTCCCCATCAGTCAGAACACGCCTGACTGTAGCTACTCTACAGACTGTCCACCTCCTAGGCCAAAGAGTGCCTCACCTGTTCGGCTACTTTCTGTACGGATAGCTTCTCCCAGAGCATCCGGAAGCAGCTCAACTTCCTTCAGTGACAGACTACTGATGGCCCAAGTTGGGCTGCAAGTTCAGTTTCCTACAGGAACCCACTGGGTGCTGTTGTTTCACTGTGGGCGCCAGCTTAGGGACCCCTGCAGCAGGCTGGACAGGCACCACCCCAGGCCACTGCGGGTCAGTTCCAGCTAAAGCTGTTAATGGGGAACCAGGATCGCTTAGATCTTTGAAGTGTTTTGGAAAACAAATGTCAAGAATTTAGACCTTTTAATGAAATCTTCTTTTTCACTAACCAATTATACGTTCACTTACGAAGAGATCGTTGGAAGGGCTCTTAGTTTTCTTGTTGCTGAGACGAAATACCCTACACTCAGAGTTAAAAGGTTTATTTAGCTCACAGTTTGTAGAGGTTTTAGCTCATAATCAGCTGGCTCCAAGTCAGGGCGGCATGGCAGAGGAGCAAGCATTCATGGTGACAGAAGACAGCAGAAGCAACGAGAGAGAGGGACAACCTTGTTCCTTATCCAGTCTACCAGGATTAGGGCAGGGCAATCCAATCAGCGGATGGATCCAGCGGTCACCCACCCTCAGTCTCAGCTTCGCACCATGAAGCAATCATGCTGTTCCTGTGGCTCTGTGGCCTTCTAGGATGTTTTCTCTCTTGCTCTGCCCCACCACCTCCTGGGCAGTCCTCACAAACCTATTAAAATGTCCCCTGCTCCTCCTGACCCCCCACAGAGCTTCAGGGCAGTCTGTATCATTGTCAGGCATCTGCCACCCTCTGCTGTCATCTTCTGTTTATGTATTCACCTCTCCAGGGGGACTCAGTTCTTTGAGCCTAGGGAGGGCAGGGTTTCTGCCTTCTGGTGTCAGAGCTGGCTTTATTGAATGCTGGTGGGACACTTATTCACTTAGTGCACTTGAATATTAGGACTCAGCTCTCTAGATTCAGCTACCTCAAAAAAAAGAATACACACACACACACACACACACACACACCCCAAACAAAAAGCCCTGTGATCTCATAAGGCTTTGTGGGGACATCTAGACACAAACTACAGCCGAGAGACTGATAAGACCAGCTGCTTGCTGCTGATCTCTGCATGAAGACGAGATTCCTATCCACCCCCTGAAACACTGAAGCTGAGCCCTTTACCGCTCACTGTCTTTGGAATCATGATGAAGTGGTGGGCTGTGATCCCATTTAAAAGTATGATTTTCCTGCTTCTCTAGGATAAAATATTCTCATCCATGGTTCTTCCTTCTTATTCTTTCAACATGTCTAGCCAAATGTTAAATGTTCAAAGTTCTTTTCCAAGAAAGATCAATGTGAAGATTGGTAAAACAAAAACACAGTACTTGGTAAACTGATATTTGTACTGCAAAGATCAGGCCATTTTCTCATTCTATACCCTTTGTTAATTCTTTCACTTCCCTGTGCATAGACTTAAAATGTGGATAGCAAAAGCTCCTTGGGGTGTTCTAAGAATAAAAATAAATCACACAGCAAGTGACCAATAAATACTTGTATTTTCTGTCTCTCTCCTTCATCAGTTTTCAGTTTCTCCTGGGCATGGAAGGAAGACAACTTCAGAAGAACTTTTATATCTGCTGTGAAACTACCCACCACCGCAAGAAGAGACTTTGCCCAATAGTGCTAATTTATACACTTAAAATGCTCAATTCCTTCCATAAGTGATATTTCCCCCATAAGCTTAACTTTCCTGCACCCCGTGTGCCTCACCCTCTCCAATCACTATAAGATCGTTTGCCCATCTTTTGGATTCACTGATTTCAGCATTTCTTTCACACATTTATTATTTAAACCAATTGGCTACATCTACCCCAGCCTCAAGTACTACTTCTTGCTACCTGGGCTCCTAGCTTCTATTTCCCCCCTCACTGCAATGGACAGCATGTGTCTGCTCCTCTCAAAGGCGATCCCTGGGGTGTTTAGTAAATCCAATGTCCTTTGGCAATCAGACTAGAGTGGCTATAATTTTCCTATCAATTTCCTCCACATGGTTTCTATCCTCTCATTTATTCTCAGGAGGACAAAATTTGGCTCAATATCACTGATCACAAAGCAAGAGTGGCATTGAGTATCTTGACCCCAGCCTCTTTTTCTCCACAGCAAAACCCCTTAAGGGATGTCTACATTCATTTTCATCTCTTCTGCCCACTTTAGTTGCATTTCTACCTGACTGACTTCCACATCAGCAAATATAATGCTCTCTCTCTTTTGTGACCTAAGGGTCCTAGGCAATCTCTCAGTTCACCCCTCCTCTACTTCATTTTCAGACATTTTCCATTTTGCCTTGGCTTCTATGATAACACATCCCCAACACTTTTGCTTTCTTTTCCTCTTCTATCAATCACAATTCTTTCTAAATCGCCCTACAAGTCCCGGTCTCCTAGCTCTAAAAGTCCTTGCTTCTTTACCTACAGAACACAAAAAAACCTGTCTCTTTCCCTTCATTCCTTGTGGTGGGGAGGAGTTGGCTGACCTCTTGCTTTGCTAACTGCAGTGGCCTCTTACACCTCTGCCTTTACTCTCGGCATCATCATCAATTCCTACTGTAGCCAAAGGACTATTCTTAAAAAGTGGAGTAATTGCATCTCACAGTTTTCTTTAAAATTCTTAGAGGTTACTTAGAATAACATTTTAAGGCTTTCCTGGGTTACCTGAACTACTTGAGTTAGGGTGCCTATCTCCTCCAAAGAGCCCTCCGATTGTCCTAGGCCATACTTTTCCTTTCTCCTCTCACATTCTTCTCCTTCTGCTCTTTGAGAGGGCCACACATGCTGCCACTTACACTGCTGCTCTAACTAAAATGTCCCGCTCAGACTTTGGATGGGTTGTCGCTCCCTGAAATTTGGTCCTTCAAGATCCATGTAATATGCTTTACCCTAAAGCCTCCTCCCAGCAATTCTGCTGCTTAATCATCACCATGGGGTTGGCTCTTGCCTCACATTTCCTCCTACCGAGATTGTTTATGCACTTTGACCTTTTGCGGCAAGGTAGATTTTGTGAGACTAGAAACTTGGTGGTTTTTCTTGGATAGAATAATGCACTGCAGGCACCCAGAACAGAGTTCACACATAAGGTACACAAAGGATGTGCATTGAGTGAAGGAACAAACCTTATTCAAATATTTCACCTAAAATATAGTTTTCATACCATTCTAAAAAAGCTGGTTGGAAAACTCAGCGAATGGGTTGCCTAAGTAGATTTTAATGGGATTTGCTTTATGTACAGATTAGAAATAAAAGAAAACATGATGAAATAAGTCTTCAGTTAAAAGATCATAAGGTAATTCATTAAGGACAAGGTTGCTAGAGCTGCCCTGGTTGCAGACTGCCATGCATTATTAAGAGTTGCTGATATAATAAACTTTTTAAGTAGCAAAACCTTTTAAGCAAAAACGAAACCTCAGTAAGGAAAAATGTTTTGCATGTAAAAACTGTGCTTTCACCAATGCCCTTCTTTCCTTTCTTCCCTAGGTCTTCAGAGAATCCACCTACAATATTTATTTGTTGAGCAAAAATAACTTTACTTGAATGCCAAAATAACTGCAAAGAAGAACAGATTTGGAAAATTATGGTCCGGGCAAGAAATTAAAGTCACATTTTGATTATTTATGTATCACTTCTGAATACACATGAGAGTGTTTCATTCTGGATGCAGTTTTATGTATTCAGAAAATTTTTAGTGTTCTCACACTGGAAGACAGAAATGCATCTGTAAGGGACTGAATGTGGCTTAATGAAAGGTCATTTATTAACCTTTGAGAGCCCTGCATGGATCTGCATGGGGTTACTTAGCTAAAAGGAGGTTCTGGACAACCCCATGGTTTGGGAAGATACTTTAAAAGAATTATTGTCAACATAAAATTATAAATTGGGTGACATTACTGAACAAGCAGCAGTTTTATGTTCTGCATTTGTAAACTTATGTCATATGTAACTTGTAGGAAATCATACCGTATTTCTCAGCTGCAAACAATTGCTAACGCTGGTAACACTGCCCGTGTGCTACTAGAATCTTGACCAAAGGCTTCAGTGCTGTTCTCATTGGATATTATTTGGGGATCCATCTTGAAGTTGAACACCTTGAATGGCTATCATGGTCATGGGGGTTCTTTGAAGGTAATGATCCTCACAGGAACACAGGACATGACCCAGGATGTCATGGCCACATGGGGGCCTCTGGAGGTAGGGAACCCCACAAGAACACAGGACATGACCTAGGTGTGAATTCTGAGCAGCTCTCTTTATTCCTGGCCTTTTCTCCATACAACATTTTTTAGGTTCCTCTTAATTGTGTGAGCCATAAATATTCATCCTTCCATAAAAAGGTCAGTTATTTTTTGTGGCCTAAAACTGTAAGTGGTACAACTATAAATCCATCTGGAATGGTAGATTCATAGTCATTGAACCAATTAAATTTTTGTAGTTGTATGTATGTATGTATGTATGTATGTATGAATTTTTAGGTGCTGGGGATTGAACTCGGGACCTTGTGTTTGCCAGGCAGGTGCTTATACTGCTAAGCTATATCCCCAGCCCTTGCATGCCATTATCTTAAAGAAGCAAAGTAAACTCCTAATCTCCTTTCATATTAACATGAGCCATTTCTCTCAACTCAAGAATTTGAACCATCTGCTCCAAGCTGAGGCTCCCAGGAGTTGACCTGTTTGGGGTCACAGGACTAATTGGTGGCAGAACTTTGTTAACTGTAGGTCCTTGCTTGGTAGAAATTCAGCGCCCCTGTGGAGCCAGCCAGCCACCACAGCCTCATTGTCCTTCCTTCCACTCTTAGTGGCTTTTGTCTGGTGATGAAGAAGGCACACTAATGAATTAAATATTAATTTTGGTTAGGGGAGCTGAACTCTCCTCTGCTCTCCTGCACTTGTAACAGCAGGTCTCGCAGCAGTCTTCCTGTGACTACTGTGAAAGAGACAGCACATTTCTTTACTCAAGAAAATATGTGATTCACACACCAAAAGAGTTAGAGTGTAAGACAATAAAGAGTGGAAAAATGTCTGTATTAGGTAGTAGATTATGGAAAACCGGAGAACTTTCCCCCCCAAATTAAGATTATTGCCCTCCAACTCTCAGGATTATCATCAAAAATAACATTTTAAAAATCCCCCAAGATTGTAAATTGAGACACTGTATTGACTGTGCCTGTGCGTATACCTTTGGCCACTGTCAAATGTCCTACTGTATGTACTAGCTGGTGGCATCAGTGCTGCTGTTTTCTGTCAACAGTGAAGTAGACAGGCAAGGTCTTCACACACGTTAGTCAACACAATCAGGTTATGCTTGATATGAACAAGGGGTACAGTTAGGCTTAAAGCTTGTTGAGAGTGAATGTGGAATTAATGGTGCTGGTATTTGACAGAGGACAAAGGAAAGGGCCCTCTCAGGAGATGCCTGAGCAGAGGCCTAGAGGGAAAGATGGAACCAGCCATGGAGAAAAGCAAACCTGACCCAGGGGTGACCTGGAGCCCCTCTCTGAGGAGGGTGGCATCCACAGAGGCGCTTGGCCTCACTAGCTCCACACAGCTGGCCAACTCCTATGTGTTGGTCTTGACCTTGGAGCTTTATTCTGCCTGCTTGATGCTGGGTGATTCAGACCCTTTTAACTGTTTGTTCATTTTCTGAAAGTAATGAGGATTTCTGCTGTTTCTTGGGTCAGTGACTGGAGCGAGCTCATAAGAAAATTTTTACTACATTTGGTAGAGTGATAAAAATTTCAGAAAGAGGGGCTCCCAAACTAGTTCAGAAAGTGACAAGAATGGTAGGATATGTTCAGCTGAAACAAGAGGAAGTACTTTGGGAGAGTTTAATGACAATGTGTCTTTTACTGTAATAATTTAAAAAAACTTAAATATTCATCCTCTGTGTTGATCACCCACTGCATCTCTGTATAAAAGATTGTTACTTATCAATGAAAAGAAATAAAG